>PVJN01012900.1:6793-50176 GCA_004026805.1 Lasiurus borealis | reverse complement strand
GCCTAGGGAGAGCATGCAGAAAGAGAAGAGGAATTTAAGCTTGATGCTGGGGACCATCTCTGCTTAAGATCATCGTTTGCAGGATCCAATATTTTAGCATTAGGGAGACTGATGATAACTCAGAAGTTTCCCATTATGGATAGAAAGGACTCAAATGGGCTCTTTGAATTCAGGAATGTTTCATTTGATATACAGGGTGGGGCAAAAGTAGGCTGACAGTTGTTTGTAGGGGAAAATAATACAAAAGTTACTAAATGATAATTCAAGAATAAATTCAGTGTTTCTCGCTCACAACTGTCAACTCGCTGTTGCCCCACCTCTTATAATAAAGGTGTAAAAGCAGTAGTAAGAGGATTAGGTGTGACAGGGTTGAACAACAGTGATAGGAGTCCCAAAGATGAGAGAGATAATCGAGGGTGTCATTGTTTCCAGATGATACCATCTGGGTTTTTGGTGCTGGGCTCATTCTTTGCTCTCACCACCTGCTCTCTGATTCGTTTCTTCTGCTGAGAACGTGGCTCTGATTCAAGTACCATTAATCAGCGAGATATGTCCTGATAGTCTCTACACATTCAGTAAATGTTTATTGAGGTCCTAAAATATGCCAGATTCTGGGTAAGGTGCCCGGTGTATGAAAATATAAAACATTCTTACCCTCAAAAACACCCATACATACATATTAATTGCCCCTCATGCTCAACTCAGCGGTGCTCACTGCCTTATTTT
The DNA here is from genome assembly GCA_004026805.1 of Lasiurus borealis. Lineage (NCBI taxonomy): Eukaryota > Metazoa > Chordata > Mammalia > Chiroptera > Vespertilionidae > Lasiurus > Lasiurus borealis. Next base: position 49,450 of record PVJN01012900.1, on the reverse strand, counting down.
ATCAGCAAAAGTCTTTTCTATGGAAAGTTTGGCTCTCCCTCATTCTGATAGGTCAATATGGAAGGTCTCATTTTGGTGCCTCTGGTTAAGCAAAGGATGATTTTGTTTTCTGTTTTGTTAATCCCCGCCTGAGGATATTTTCCCATTGATTCTTAGAGAGTGGAAGGGAGAGAGAGAGAGAGAGAGAGAGAGAGAGAGAGAGAGAGAGAGAGGAGAGAGGAGAGAGGAGAGAGAAGAGAGGAGAGAGAGAGAGATTGGTTGCCTCCTGCACATGCCCCGACCAGGGCTGGAGATCAAACTTCCAGCCAAGGTATATGCCCTTGATCAGAATCGAACCCAGAACCCATAAGTCTGCAGGCCAATGCTTCATCCACTGAGCCAAACTGGGTAGGTCAGGATAAGGATTTTTTTTACATTCTTAAGAGTGATAGATAATCATCATCCTACCCCTATATAGCACAGTGCCTGGTGCACAGTGAGCTCTCACTTTATTTAGCCTTTTTATTTTTATTACCTCAAATTATTATTAGTAAGCAAGATTCTAAAAAACAAAACAAAACACACAAACCACAGCATAATAGTATATTTTAAAGAAGACCAATGGGAAAAAAAGGATTTTTTTATTTTTGTAAAATATTTTTGATTTTTTACAGAGAGGAAGGGAGAGGAATAGAGAGTTAGAAACTTTGATGAGAGAGAGACATTGATCAGCTGCCTCCTGCACGCCCCCTTACTGGGGATGTGTCCACAACCAAGGTACATGCCCTTGACCGGAATCGAACCCAGGACCTTTCAGTCCCCAGGCCGATGCTCTATCCATTGAGCCAAACCGGTCTCGGCAAAAAATTTTTTAAAAGAGTAAATTCAAAATGATCAAAGTTGGCAAACAAGTCATTGGTGAAAAAAAAGTACAGCTGATCAAAGAATGTCTATTGCCTTTCTTACGAACATCAACATCCAAACATAGACGAACACTTTTAAACCTGGAATTTTAGCTGCTGTGTCTCTAATCCCAGGTTTAAAAAAACCCAAAAAACTCCATTATTTATTAAAGTCTCTGAGAGAGATAGGAAACATGTAATTAAGTAGAGAATAAGGATGTTGGTTGCCACAAGGGTGAGCAGAGAATTAATCTAGTAGGATGTGTTGTTATTATTATTACTGAAACTAATTAAATTTGTAATTAACATGACAATGGCAGCGATGGGATAAGAGGTAAGGAACAGGACCAGTTCAAACGATGGCTATTTTCTAATTTCGGTGAATTTTCAAAATGTCTTCATTCCTTCTTTCAATTAGTTGGTCCACTCAATCAACAAGTATAACCCAGCACGTGAGAGACACTGCGCCAGGTCCTGGGAATACAGAGGAGCTCAGTGCCTCTCACTAAATGACATCCCACCAGAGCAGCGGTTCTCAACCTGTGGGTCGTGATCCCTTTGGGGATCGAATGATCCTTTCATAGGGGTCGCCTAAGACCATCGGAAAATGCAGATATTTACATCACGATGTGTAACAGTAGCAAAATTTCATGGTTGGGGGTCACCACCACATGAGGAACTGTATGCGAGGGTCGAGGCCTTAGGACGGTTGAGAACCACTGCACCAGAGAAAGTTACAGAGCAGACGAGTATGCCAGATGGGCCTGAGCGGCGCCTTGCAGCCCTGTGTTACTCCACTTATCTGGTTCTGCCACCTGCTGGGCATTTTCTTCTTTACAGCATTTAACCACAAGGCTCCCCTTCCCATCTTTGCATGTGGGACCATGTACTTTTCCTTGTGAGTGCATCTTCCCTCTTCCTCTCCAACAACATCCCGGTGGCACCAGCCCTAACTCCTCCACACTTGCAAGCCCCCTTCCTGCAGGTCTGCAGGTGTGCTCAGTCACCTGCCCAGGGTGCCCAGGGCAATCGCCTCATTTCTCTGCCTTCCACGGACTTTTGCCTCTGAGCTTCTTCTGCTTGAAGGTGTTTGGTCTTCCATTTTCTTCCCCTCTTGTGAGAGTTAGTTTCTTGCCAGGACCCTGGTAATGTGTACCTGAGTTGCTTAACACGGGCAGGAAGAGGCCAGAGGCATTTGCAGCAAACACTCCTGGGTGGGGGTGGTTTACTTACATCCTCATGAGTAGTCAGGTCCTCCGCTTCAGGATGCTGAGCAGAAGTCAGGGCTCAGGGGATTAAGCATTAAAAGGTCATTTGCTTTGCATCATCAGTTCTTGACGTGAGTCAAATGGCTTCAGGGATGGTTTCATCATTAAACAGGAGCCCAATAGTACCAACACCACCAGTACTATTTGGCATTGCCTCTGGCCCTGCTTCAAGCCAACGGCTTCCCAGGAATTGCTAATGTTTCGCCCAGAAAACACTGATCTACTAGGTTAGTAGACTGCTTGGTTGGGCACAAAATCATGGAAAGCACCTACTACTGGTGCTTTAAACATTAAAAATTACATTCTTATTTGATTTTAGTAAATAAGAATGTTGAAGGATTAAAATATTTAGATGTAATGCTTACTTTATGTTTTTTTTAATCCTAAAATAAATCACAGAGTGGGAAATATATTAAAGCACACACACATTTATTTCTATCGGGTGGACCCTCCCAGAAGAAGTTATTCTTTAGAAACACCAGGTTTATTGCTCTTGACTATGAACCTTGAAGAACACATCCTGACTTCAGTGACCTGCACTGGACCACCAGAAAGAAGGCCAGATTGGGCACAGTATTCAACAGATTAACTGCCGAATCCCTTTCTGACACGATTCCTTGATTCTTTTTCTTCCCTTGTTTAGCTTGACAAACCATTCGGTCAACTCCTTTAGCTCTCTCCTCAAGCTCTCATTAGTATTCTCCCTTCCTCTTCCTCCTTGCTAAAATTAGCAGTATGGACAGCCTTCAACACAGCCTGGAACATTCCATACCTGGACTGTTCTCAGACACAGCACAACTCAGCCAGCAGTGCCCTATTCCTTTATTGCACTTCTGAGAACGAAGTGACTTTTGTGAAAAAAGTAGTGTGGAACTTGGTATGGACTCCAGGTGCCCCTCGAAACTCCATCCACAGAGAAGTCGGGAGGCCCAGTGTGCCCTCAGGACAGAAGACGCAGACTAAGGGACATGAGGAGACCTGGAGGAGGCGGCAGCAAGAAATGAGGTCAGAGACAAGGAGACCTGGGAGGCAAATGTGGGCAGTATAGGAAGTATGAGATGGAGTGAGAATCTCACAGGTGAAGAGATATTATCAGAGAAAGAAGACATCAGTTCCCCACACTGAAAGTAGTCCATGAAAATTAGGACTCAGAGTGGGAGCGGCCGGGGAGAGGTCAATGGAGGGAAAAGGAGACATATGTCAAACTTTCAACAATAAAGGATTTAAATTTAAAAAAAAAGTTTGGAAAGAAGAAAGAAATTAGGACTCAGTCAAGATTCAATCTTAATTTTTAAATATTTCCCATAATGTGAATGGTTTATCTTTTGACATTCTTGCCCTCCCCCCTCCTCCATTTCACAGTGTTTCATCACTTTTACCAGAGGTAGAGAGTAAAGAGAAGACAGGCAGGAGAGAAGGGAAAGCTTAACCTTTCAAAATCATTCATTTTTTTTAAAGTACGTTTTTACTGATTTCAAATGGGAAGGGAGAGGGAGAGAGAGATAAAAACATCTATGAGGAGAGCGAATCATTGACCTGCAGCCTCCAGCACACCCCACACTGGGAATCGAGCCTGCAACCTGAGCATGTGCCCTGATCAGGAATTAAACCATGACCTCCGGGTTCATAGGTTAATGCTCAACCACTGACCCACACCAGCTGGGTGACATACGGTACAATTCTCTACTCACTCCACTCTCTACTGATACATAGTCAGGAAGTCAGGATATTCAAGAGGTGCCCTGCCCAGGTTGTTCAGCTGATTGGAGTGCATGGATGGGTGGATCAGCCAATTGATGTTTTTCTCTCCTCCCCCTGCAAACAAACAAATAAATAATTTTTAAAAAGATATTCAAGCAGCCAAACCGGTTTGGCTCAGTGGATAGAGCATCGGCCTGTGGACTGAAAGGTCCCAGGTTCGATTTCGGTCAAGGGCATGTACCTTGGTTGTGGGCATATCCCCAGTAGGAGGTGTGCAGGAGGCAGCTGATCGATGTTTCTCTCTCATCGATGTTTCTAACTCTTTACCCCTCTCCCTTCCTCTCTGTAAAAAATCAATACAATATTTTTTTTAAAAAAAATATTCAAGCAGTTTTGGTACTAGCAAATCTTGTCAAAATAATATCTCTTTGCACCCTAACAATGGTTCTATTTGCTCTGCGATACCTCAAACTTATGTAAGCTTATTAGACCTCTGCACAGATTTGGCCTAAAGAAGGGAGTAGTAGCAGGAGGGTCCACAACTAAGCCCTCAACACAGCCCCACAATTCTATGGGAATCACTGGAGAGCTGACACATAAACTCCAGCCATGCCCCAGGTAGACTTCTGGCTCATACATTCTTTGCATGTAGCTTTTACATTTTTAGTTTCAAAATGACTGCCACAGCTCCTGGCAGTTCAAGCAGGAAGCAGGCAGCATTCGGAGAATGCAGCAGAAGACTAATTTTCATATCAAGAAGAGATGGTGGAAATCAAAGCTCACCTTTTGCCTCCTCTCTTGTAGTCAGGTAAGGTAGAAGCACGTTGCAAATGAGGACTAAGTCCACGAAAATAAAGTGCAGGCATAGAGACACAGGTAGAAACAAGAAATGGACAACATAAAAAATCGAAGGAGGTAAAATCATCCCAAAAGAATAAACCCCCGTAATAAAGCAATATTTGAAAAGCTGTTTGACAGTATCAAAACGTTCTTTACCCTTTGACCTGTTCATTTTTATTCTGGAGCTCAGTCCTAAGGTAAATAACTTGAAACACAGACAAAAAAAAAAAAAAAAAGGAAAAGAAAGAAAAGGCCTTTCTAGGCTGTTTATCACACAGCATTTAAAAAATGGGTTCAACCTACATATCTGTCTCTGCCAGTTAGCTTCTTGTAGGCTGCAAGGAGCTGCTCCATCTGTAGGTTGCCTCAGTTGATGGCTTGTGTTTTAAGAACATATGAAAAGCAGAGAAAGAGCAAACTAATCTCATCAGCCACCGAGCTAAGGAACACAGGCCTCAAGGGGCACTAAAAAGCTATGGTGATAAGAGCAGCTCTGTCAATGCTGTTAGCTTGTTCCCGAAGAGTCGAGGTCTGCTGCTCTTCATGCGATGCTCTGCCATTATGATGACTCAGCTTCTCTCCTCCCTCCACTGCCTATGCAGGGTCTCTAGGCCAACTGTGAGTTCTCCAGGATCCTCTCTGCCTCAGTGGCTTTTGCTTACTCTTGCTGTTCAGTCTCCTGATAGGTTTCTGATCATTAGGCACTCGATTCAGGGGCTATGTGCAGCCAGCATAATAAAGAGATAGAACTGAAACATGGACTACATCGAACTGCTCACAGCAATGTTCACTCTCTAGGTTTTATTGCTCTTGAAAGAACTGCTCAGATTTTCAGCTTCTATCTTAAGGTCTTTTATTATTTTACTAGAGGCCCGGTGCATGACATTGGTGCACTGGGGTACGGGGCTTCCTCAGCCTGGTCTGCGTCCTTTCACAGTCCAGGAGCCCTTGGAGGATGTCCGACTGGTGGCTTAGGCCAGTGGTCGGCAAATGAAGGCTTGAGAACCACATGTGGCTCTTTGGTCTCTTGAGTGTGGCTCTTCCACAAAATACCAGGCCCTGGGCGAGTCTATTTTTTTTTTTTGTAATATATTTTATTGATTTTTTTACAGAGAGGAAGGGAGAAGAATAGAGAGTTAGAAACATCAAGGAGAGAGAAACATTGATCAGCTGCCTTCTCCCTACTGGGGATGTGCCTGCAACCAAGGTATATGCCCATAACCAGAATTGAACCCGGGACCCTTGAGTTTCCAGGCCGACGCTCTATCCACTGAGCCAAACCGATAAGATTATGGGCTAGTCTATTTTGAAGAAGTGGCATTAGAAGAAGTTTAAGTTTAAAAAATTTGGCTCTCAAAAGAAATTTCAATTATTGTACCATGGATATTTGGCTCTGTTGACTAATGAGTTTGCTGACCACTGGCCTAGGCCCACTCCCTAAGCCATCAGATGGACATCCTTAGCACTTCCCCAGCGGGGAGGGTCTCCCACCACTGCTTGCCAGCCTCAAGCCATCAACCTGGCTTCTGGCTGAGCTGCGCTCCTTCTGTGGGAGCGCACTGACCACCAGGGGGCAGCTCCTGCGTTGAGCATCTTCCCCCTGGTGGTCAGTGCACCTCATAGTGACTGGTCATTCCTCCTTTTGGTCTATTTTTATACTATCCTTTTATTATATGGGATTTCAAGTTTTTCTTAAAGAACAAGCCATACCAATTCAAGACCACTTGGGAAATAATAATAATAAAAATTATCTAAGAGAATAAAATGGCCTACAATACACAATCCAAAAATGCCATTATTGATTATATTGCTATTTTTTCTTAGTGCCCTTTTTATCTGAAGCTTTTCCCCCCCTTTTTCCTCCACAATATGGGGGCAGGGACGGGTAATGAAGGGATATTTCTGTTACTTGAGTAACTAAAGATTCAAATACTTACGACCAATCACAAAAATGATCTAAGCAAATTCTCAGGGAAACGTTTTAAAGAAGTCACTCAGACTCCCCATTGCGTCTTCACCTGTAACATTTGGGAATGTTAAATGACTTTCAATCTTCTCACAATCTTAGCAAGTGACCTTGTTTTCTACTCACCAAGAAAAGAGATGTTAACAGGCAATAAGATTTCAACTTCCTGCCTTTAAATCCCGAATATTTAGCTGTATCAACCTAACCTCTCCAGCTATTTATTTCTGTGGGTTTCACCAAAATAAATAGATAAGTAAAAGTGGAATGGGAAGGCAGGCAATTGGAATGCAACCCAGCAAATCCTTATAGGGTTGCAAAAAAAAAGCAGAAAACACAAACTTAGACTTTAAAATCTAAGACTGTGTCCCTCAATGTTTCATAAAACACATGCCCTTGGAAACACTCTTCATGTTTAAATAAGCTATTGTAATTGAAGAATGATTACACAGAAATTATGTTGGTAAGCATATATTAATAGTTATGATTAAGCATCTTTGTTCTTAAAAAACAAAACAAACAAACAAAAAAACCCTCCAGCTGCATGCTGTTAGGACAGAACTGGTTATTCAGTGTATGAATTAACAAAGAAATGATTATAGTTGATTTGCTTTAAGCTCTTTTTTATATACCACCCCACTGGAGCTCTAAATTAAATACATTTGAATGCTGTCTCATTTAGTAAAGCCGTTTGTAGCTCAAAACAATATAATCACCCACCAAATTTTCTCAGTTTTAAATAGTGGAGTTATTATTCTACTGATTCTGTCTATGGGACCTGGTGTGGTGTTTTGATTTAGATGAAATGATCTGTCAATCATTAGATTAGATGGTTTCTTAAAATTTAGAAAGGTTACTAAGACCATTAAAGCAACAGGTCTACTGGGAAGAGATCTCTTTCTCTCCACAGGCACACCCAGGCGAGGCTCAGGGAGGATAGCGTGAGAAGGTGGCCATCTACAAACTAGAAAAGAGAAGCCACACCGGAACCCAAGCAAGATCTTGCCCTTCTAGCCTCCAGAACTTGGCAAAATATAATTTTCTGTTGTTTGAGCCGCCTGGTCTGTGGTATTTTGTCATGGCAATGTGAGAAGACTAATACAATTATCTGGGGGAGGTTTTAAAAAATACATACCCCAAGTGTGTCTGAGGTGTGGTCCTTGCATAAAAAACAAACAACAAACAACAATAAGAACCCACAACGGCTCTACTTTTTCTTAAGTATTTAGCTAAATCACAATCACCGAATCAGAATGTCAGATTTCAAAGGAACACGGACGAAGCATTTACTGACCTTTCCTTGTTATACAAAAAAAGAGAACTGCTCTCCAGATTGGCCGAGTGACTTATCCAAGGGCAGTGGCTTATCGTCTTCAACCAAAGAAGTGAGTTTGCTGGAGTGATGTCAACCCAGTAGTCCCTGGGAGGGTGGCGAGAGGAACATACACATGGAGAGGTGATGAGGGCGAACATAGCTCCGCCCCAGATAAAGAGACCGTGGAGGACACTCTCAAAGGTACTGGAAGAAGACAAAGGAAGAGAGGGAGACTCCAGAGTCTGACCATAAAGATGGAGGGGGCAAGAGCTCTTCAGCTGTACTGCCCAAGTCAACGGCATGGAAACACCTGGGAAGCAGGTAGCAGCCACAGGTGCAGGTGAACAGTGAATGCGCGGGCAGGGGATCAGTTACCAAGTGAGGCCATGGCTGCATGGTGTCGGTCCGTTTTAATTAATTAATTTAGTTTTTGACTCATCAGCATGTGGACCATCTTATATTTGGGCATTTCCAATCATATGCAGCTGGGTCTCTAGAAGCTGAGATGGCTATTCTTTCCCAGCCCTGTGACAGTGAGGATGTAGATCCACGATTCTGCTCTATTTTGCACTCTTTTTGTGAAAGATATGCCTGCAAAATCTAGGATTGGGAGTAATAATGGATCTGGGAGTCACCTGTGCTTGCAAACCAGTGTTATACTTCCTCGTCTATTGCAAGTTCTTCAGAAGTTCTTCCGGGATTGAGTGGACCACTGCATTCCTCACTCCACCTGGAGGGACTTTTCTAAAATATCATTGCCATTCTCTCTGACTCCTGTCCTGGGGGTGGCTGTCTGCTGGGAGAGTGCCTTCCCACTTGCTACTGAACACACACTGGGCCTGGATCCGGGCTCTGTCTCTGAGTCTGGTTTGTTCTTTCAGAAAGTTAGTCCCTTTATTCAATTCAAAGGAGCATTAGTAAGCCCACGTTAATGGCCCATATTTAATACACCTTCTCTAAATGGCTTTATTGGTATCCTATATAATAAAGCCCTGATATGCAAATTGACCGAATGGCAGAACAACTGGTCAGTATGACACTCACTGACCACCAGGGGGAAGACGCTCAATGCAGGAGCTGCCCCACTGTGGTCAGTGTGCTCCCACGGGGAGATCTCTGCTCAGCCAGAAGCCCAGTGACAGTGGTGGGAGCCTCTCCCACCTCTTCCATAGCACTAAGGATCCCTTATGGGTCCGAGACTGCAAGAGGACATAGGCCGCCTTACTCTTATATCTTAACTAGAGGCCCAGTACATGAAATTTGTGCACTTGGGAGGGAGGTGTTCCTCAGCCCGGCCTGCACCCTCTTGCAGTCCAGGAGCCTTCAGAGGATGTCCAACTGCCAGCTTAGGCCTGCTCCCCAGGCCAGACATCCTTAGCACTGCCACAGAGGTGGGAGAGGTTCCCACCACCACCACTGCGCTCTCCAGCCATGAGCCTGGCTTCTGGCTGAGCTGCACTTCTCATGTGAGAGTGCAGTGACCACCAGGGGGGAGATCCTGCCTTGAGTGTCTGCCCCTGGGTGGTCAGGGCGCATCCTAGGGACCAGTCGTTCCACCCTTCGGTTGATTGGCATATTAGCCTTTTATTATATAGGATTAGTTTTGAATTCAGACATAGGAAAGATATGCTGTGTACTGCCCCACCAAAACACCCAATACTTGTATCATTTAAACTTAGACCCTCCCACAAAATGCCTTGTAGGCTTAAGTTTTACTACCCATGATGCATTTCTGAGCCCAGCCAGCGGTTGACAGCTCTAAGCTGCAGAGGCAGTTCCATTCTCAGTAGGCTCTAGCTTTGCTAAGTGCGGTTGAGTACCATCGACATCCGGGGGAGCTAGTTAGAACAGCAGATTCCCAGACCTACGGAATCAAAATCTGCATTTTAACAAACGCCCCCGGTTGATTTGTGGGCACATTAAAGTGTAAGGAGCCCGGTGCGGTAGAACATTCTGTGTGCGTTCTTCCACACAGACTGCTCAGAAACGAATTCTTCAGTCACTTCAAACTCTGTACTGACTCCTCAGATAAACAACTGAGCCGTTGTAACATCTGTTGACTCATCAAGAGCCAAGGAAAACCATTCAAATCATTTGTCTGGTTTCTTTCTTTCTTTTTTTAATTGACTATTGACGTCGCTCCCAATGTTCTCAACTGTGCCAGCAACTGCTAATAGTTTCGAAGAAATTTATTTTCTCTGGGTATATTTCTTCAGCTGCTGCAAACAAACACATGATTTAATTAACTTACCAGCAGTGACCGGCTTTCCGTGCTTGGTTAACGAATGTGTCACTCAGAAACTTAGCTTGATGGCAGCCTCATTTTCATGTTTTATTTTTGTGACAGAATTCTGCTGTGATAAGAAATCCTATTACAAAGTTTATTTTTTCCTGATCATTGCTTTGAGCTGGAAATACCGTGATGAGAGCTTGGTCGGATAATGTCCCTGTGCAGGATATTCTTTTAGCAGAGCTGCAATGTCATACTAAACACAATGCTTTGCCAACTAAACACAAGAACAAAACAATCCTCACTCCATTATGCCTTAAAAGCGTGCCATTCAAAGCCATAGTTTATCAATGTTGGAACAGACTCTAGAGTTTTGCCTATGGACAGTCTAGCAGCAATGGGAAGGGGGAAAGCCAGCTTTTCCTCACCCTGCTGTAATTGTGATAAGACCAACAGTTGGGAAGGGAGGAAGGTGCAGGAGAGTAGAAATTGGAGTTTGATTTCCTCTCTCCTGGCTCTGGTCCACAGATGTGAGAAGCAAGAGATTAGAATGGTGTCATCAAGGATAGCGGGGGCTCTGCCTCACATCATCCATCACTTGCACATTTTAATCTCTCCCATCCTCACTTACTCCTGTTTGAAGATACTGCCTTTCAACTTGCCGTGTATAACACTGAGGGACAGCCATACCAAAGCCAACTTGTTGATCCAGTGTAATTTGACAGAGGGAGACCCGAAGGTCACACCTTCTTGCACTGCCCTACATCCCCAGGCTGCAGGGATCTGACACAGGTAGAATCAATTAAGCCGAAGAACACAGATCACATGTTCACCAGCCAGAGATCTGGGTATTAGATCCCTGCAGGGCACCTAGTGACCAGATGGGTAGGGTCAAGGTCCCAGAGAGAAGCTGATGCCAGCTGGCACATGTCAAGGACTGTCATGAGATCAGAGGCTCCTCACTTCTCTCCTCAAAGCTATATTATGACTGAGGATTTTCTGAAAGGATTGTTTAAGTTACTAGAGCAAACTAAACTTTAAATCAGAATCTCAGTCCCCTATTCCCACTGATCAGGAGGCAGGTACAGGTGAAGGGAAGCAGAATAGGTAAAATTAAATTAAATTATTGTATTTCCTCTAGAGCAGTGGTTCTCGACCCTTTAATACAGCTCCTCATGTGGTGGTGACCCCCAACCATAAAATTATTTCCGTTGCTACTTCATAACTGTAATTTTGCTACTGTTATGAACTGTCATGTAAATATCTGATATGCAGGATGTATTTTCATTGTTACAAATTGACCATAATTAAAGCATAGTGATTAATCACAAAACAATATGTAATTATATATCGTGAAATATTTATTTCTAATTACAAATAAATGAAATTTTGTCTTGAATCATGGTGTAGCATGGGTAACAGTCTTCATATGACAACAGTAAACTACATTGCTACATTTTGCTACACCGAGGAGAGATCTCTTGGTTCCTAAGACCATGGGAAATATATGTTTTCTGATGGTCTTAGGCGACCCCTGTGAAAGGGTTGTTCAACCCCCAAAGGGGTCGCGACCCATAGGTTGAGAACCACTAATCTAGAGGCTCACTGTGATTCAAGATATGTGACTTTTGTTTAAGGAGTGCTGTAATAATTTGGCACTCACTTGAAAAATTATCTTTTAAAAAAAACGTTATTTTTGAAACTATTACAACACCATGAAGAGGGTACAGGAAAAGATCACCGGAGTGAATTTGGAAATTGCTGTTTGGGCTTGGAATTGAAGGACTAAACACCAAAGGAGCTGTTAGAAACAGTCTATTCCTATTGGTAAACTTGTTTCTCACAGCGTTCAAGTTAACAATTCTGAAACTGCTTGCTCTACATGTAAAATAAGTAATAATGGGCAAGTAAATAAATGTTGGGTGGATTGTGAGGGCCAGCTTTTCACTGCCGGAAAGGGAACTTATAGATAAGCAAAGGGGGAACACTAGAAGGAACCCTATAGTACTAGATTAGAGTCAGGGACATTAGTATGAACTTATATTTAACTTTGATATATTTTATTTAAGCCCTGACCTGGTGGCTCAGTTGGTTGGAGCATTGTCCAATCCACCTAAAAAGTTGCAGATTTGATTCCCAGTCTGAGAGCTAATAGGAGGCAATTGATCTCTGTCTCTCTCTCTTCCCCCTTCTCTCATTAACGTCAATAAAACTTATCTTCAGAATTAAAAGTAAAAAGTTATTTAACATATATATATTCTTATTTAAGTTATGAATATTATAGTATATATCAGAACTCATAGTTAACATATCCAATGTAATAAAAGCCTAATATGCTAAGTATTTGGTTATCCATTCAACCAAAGTGTCATGATATGCTAAGGCTGCTCAACCACTCGCTATGACATGCACTGACCACGAGGGGGCAGACACTCCAACTGATAGATTATTAGCTTGCTGCTGAGGTCTGGCTGATCAGAACTGAATGAGACAGGCTGGACATGCCCTGGATCCCTCTTGCAGTCCCTCCCCGGCTGGCCAACCACCTGCACACCTTCCTGTTCCCGATCATGCACCATGGGGTCCCTTGGCCTGGCCTGCATTCTCTCACAATTTAGGACCCTTTGGGGGATGTCGGAGAGCCAGTTTCAGCCGAATCCCACAGGTCAGGCTGAGGAACTCCACTGGTGCATGAATTCACACACCGGGCCTCTAGTATACTAAATATTGAAATATATTTGTATATATGAGATATAATTTAAGTTAAATATGAATATACATTTTTGTATGTAAGTTAAATATGAGTTCATACTGATGTGTGATACATATTCACAAATAGATATAAAATAATAATAGTATGTGTATAAACATGTTACTATATTTTCTATATTATTTATATATCATACATTATAATAGATATAGAAATATCTATATGTATATAAACATTTGTAAATATATTTTATATATATATCATTGATATGTTATATATTATATATTTTCTATTATATTTATGATACATAATATGATACAGTATCTATACATATAAAAGCCTAAGCAACCATTATGACCAAACAACTCGAACAACTGGTCAACCAGTCACTATGATGTGCACTGACCACCAGGGGGCAGATGCTCAATGCAAGAGCTTCTCCATATGGTCAGTATGTTCCCACAGCCAATCTGCCATGGCTCCTCCCTTCCGGCCAGCCAGCTTGCCCCATTGGTCCCAATCTGGGAAGTGGGGGCAACCGGCCAATCTCCTGCAGCCCCTCTGCCTGGGCAACTAACCTCCCATGGTCTCTCGCCACCTGCTGGATGGCTTCTGATAGGCCTCGATCACTGGCCAGGCTGAGGGACCCTATGCATGCACAAATTTGTGCATGAAAACTCTAGTGTGGTATATAATATGATATCCTATATAATAAAAGTCTAATATGCAAATTGTTCCCTTGACTAGTAGTTCAACCTGGAGTTCAACTGGGAGTCTTACCAGGGGGCAGGGCTGGCCGGCTGGCCAACTGCCTGTGACCCCTCCCTCTGGCCAGCCCTGCCCAATGGGTTCAGGTTGGGACAGGCTGGCCAAACCTCACCCATACACAAATTCATGCACCAGGCCTCCAGTATTTCATTTATATCCTTGCTCTGTTTTAAAGAGGGCCTAGAAGCAGTGTCTCCAACTACAGGATTTCCACATAAAATATAGGGTGCTCAATTAAACTTGACTCTCAGATAAACAATAATGAGTGCACATACACATAAATCTATAACTGACACAATATCTTTGAAAGGATATACAGACAAGAAAAGTGGAGCTGGGTGACTGGGGGACTGAGGTGGGAGCAAGTTAATTTTTCTCTATGTATCCGTTTACCATATGCATGTATTTCCTCTTCACAAAACAAACATTTCAACAAAAATTAAATAAGAGCCGAGACCGGTTTGGCTCAGTGGATAGAGCGTTGGCTTGTGGACTGAAAGGTCCCGGATTCGATTCCAGTTGGGGGCATGTACCTTGCTTGCGGGCACATCTCCACAGTGGGGTATGCAGGAGGCTGCTGATGGATGTCTCTCTCTCATCGATGTTTCTGACTTTCTATCTCTCTCCCTTCCTCTCTGTAAAAAATCAATAAAATATATTAAAAAAATTAAGTAAGAATATTTATCTAGGTAACTTAGCAAACAAAAACATCTTTTAGGAATTAGAAAAAAAAAGCCTGCCTAACTTTAAAGTTTTTCACTTTTTGGGGAAACCACTTAAGCCTTGCACCCTATTTTTATACACACCCAGAGCCCTTCCTTCTCCACGAGCAGGCCTTCTCTGCCCTTCTGGAGACTTCAATCAGTCTCTTCTGGAGTTAGGCTGGAAAATACATTTCTTTCAGACTATTAGCAGTTGCTGGCAGCGTTGGGGACTTTGGGAGCAGCAGCGACAGTGCATGCTGGATGATGCTTCCCAGGTCTGTAGAAGTTTACAGTGATTGTCAGCAAGGAATGCTGAGGACAAAGAATTTCCTCCCACTGAGCAAGTGCAGGACATGGTTGACCAGAAACGCTGCAGGGGAAGTGGGAGGGAACCGTTGGCCTGGAGCAGTCTGCACGGATTGTGCTTAGTCGAAGATATCAGAAGAAAAGAAAGAAAATATGCAACAAAATCTCTTTTGGTTCAGCCTTGCCAAAATGAAAGGGCCTGCCAAGACTTGGTTAGCAGGCTGGGCTTATGGACCAGATTTTTCTGCTGACCTGGGAACTGAACAGGGCCCATAAGTCATTGGGGGAAGGAGAAGCTAATAGCCTAATTCTTTCTTCTACCTCCATGTCAGCAGACCTGAGGCATGGACCACAGACCACATTTTCCTCCTAGGTAAAGGAACCTCATGAGAGACTTCAATTTGGAGGACAATGCCCTCAGTCTGATATGGAAGTTATAGGGTTGATGAGTAGAATTCACAATTCCTTTATTTCTGACTTATTTCCTGAACTGAAGGAAATAATGAAGAAAGATATCAACTTTATGAAGACCTGGGGAAAATTTATATACTAGAGGTCCAGTGCACAAAATCACATGAGACCCCCACCACGCTGCAAAACTCATCAATGCAACTCCTGGTGACCAGACATTTGGTTGTTATGGAGTTATAGCATTAGTGCCAGTGGCCTTTTATAATACATTCATGTTGCCCTTCTTTGCTCTCTTTCAAGAAGAGAGAGCTTCCTAACAAAGTGATCGGATCTACTGCCTTGATAAGGTTTGGCTGGAACTAATCCTGAGTAGGTAGTTTGTGGGTAGGAAAAAAAATACCTAAAGAAAAACCCACCTCATGTAGCTCGGAGCATGCACTGTCTGCACTATTCCTTTAAAACAATAATAACAAAATCAGGTCTTTGATGCTGTGGTGAGCATCAGCCTTAGACCTGGATCGGTCTCTCATAATCTAGGACTGCTGGCTCCCAACTGCTCACCTGCCTGCCTTCCTGATTGCCCCTAACTGATTCTGTCTGCCAGCCTGATCACCCCATAACCACTCCCCTGCCAGTCTGATTGATGCCTAACTGCTCTCCTGCCAGCCTTTTTGCTCCTAACTGCCCTACCCTGTGGCCTGGTCACCCATAAATGCCCTCCCCTGTAGGTCTGGTCACCCCTGACTACCTTCCCCTGCAGGCCTGGGTTCCCCCCAGCTGCTCTTCTCTGCAGACCCGGTCAACCCCAACTTCTCTCCTCTGCTGGCCTGGTCATGCCCAACTGCCTTTCCTTGCAGGCCTGGTCCCTCCCAACTGCCCTCCCCCGCTGGCCTTCTTGTGGTGGCCATCTTGTGTCCACATGGGGGCAGAATCTTTTGACCACATGGGGGCAGTCATCTTGTGTGTTGGAGTGATGGTCAATCTGCATGTTATTCTTTTATTAGATAAGATAGAGGCCTGGTGCACAGATGGGGACCAGGTGGTTTGCCCTGAAAGGTGTTCTGGATCAGGATGGGTGTTTCCTTGGGGCATGAGGTGACCTGGTGGAGGGGCCTGTGGTGGTTTGTAGGCTGGCCATGTCCCCCAGTGACCCAAGCAGAGGCTCTGGTATTTGGGATTTATTTATCTTCTATAATGGAAACTTTGTAGCCTGGAGCAGAGCCAAATGTTCTGCTCTGCTTGCATAGCCATTGAAACTTTGTTGCCTTAAGCACCAGCAAGAGTGTGTGGAAAGCTTGGCTTCCTCCATCGCGAGGGGCAACCCAAGCCTCCCTCCTGCTCTCTCTGTGGCCGTAGCCATCTTGGGTGGGTTATATTTGCATACTTCCTGTGATTGGCTGGTGGGCGTTGTTGGTGAGCATGGCTGTGGGTATAGCAGAGGTACGGTCAAGTTGCATATTACTCACCCTTTTATTAGATAGGATGGCCTGATACACAAAATTCATGCACTGAGGTCAGGAGGTCCCCTCAGCCTGGCCTGTGCTCTCTCGCAGTCCAGGACCCCTTGTGGGGAGCAGACCTAAGCTGGCAGTCAGACATCCCTATTGCAGTTCAAGATCCCTCACTCCTTACCACCTGCCTGCTCACTGCTCCTTACTACCACCGTGGAGGTGGGAGAGGCTCCCACCACCGCTGCTGTGCTCACCAACCATGAGCCTGGCTTCTGGCTGAGCGACATTCTCACTGTGGCCACATACTGATCACCAGATCAGATGCTCCTGAATTGAGCATCTTCCCCCTGGTGGTCAGTGCACATCATAGCAACTGGTCATTCTGGGCGTTCTGTAAATGATCGCTTAGGCTTTTATTATATAGATGTGGCTAAATGACCATTTAACTATTCAACCATCTGACCAGTAACTATGACATGCAATGACCACCAGGGGGCAGTTACTCCAACTGGTAACTATGATGCTCACTGACCTCCAGGGGGCAAGACACTCAATGCAGGAGCTGCTGAGCTGCGGTGACTTGGCAGCTGCGGTTCTCAGGTGATGCACCCAGAACCAGAAAGGAAGGAGCCTGATTCTGGGGTGCATCACCTAAGAACCACTCTCTTTCAATCCAGAGGATATTGGAGGGATGGTTTTGGCCAATCCCTGCAGGTCAGGCCAAGGGACCCCACCAGTGCACGAATCCTTGTGCCAGGCCTCTAGTATATAATCATTCTTGGAAGTGAAGTTCTTGGAGTGCCTCAAAGAAAAGTATTTCCTGAGGATTCCACTGGAGGAGGGGGTTTGGTGGAAAGCTTTAATGATGATGTAAAAGTAAGGAGTTTCCCCTCCAAGGTTCCATCTCTGTCCGTCCTGCCATGGAAGAAGTCCAATCTTGTCTTCAGCAGGGCCAAGACAAAAGCAAATGCCCAGAGTTTCTGCTCCATATTAAAGTACAGTGCAGCATCTGGCTAGCTTAGCTTGTGTTCCCAGCTGTAGTTCAATGTGTGTGGGGCACCCAGGGCCATGGGCCATGTGACTGTGTAAGGCCACATGGCTATGGAGAGAGAACAGGAAAGCGCATGGGCCAGTGTGAGTCATGGAGCAAGAGAGAGCAAAACCAAACAGGAGTGAACAAGGGAGAGGAAACTCTTTGGGGATTTTAACTTTCCAAGATTTGAACACTTCTGAGGAGGTCCACCCCCTAGCCAATCCATGTTTCCCAGGCTAGACTGACAGGCAAGCATCTCCCCTCTGCCAGTGTGCCCACCTCACCCTTTGTCTGATTCCTTCCCCCAGTGACCTGCAGGGAATGGACCAAGAGTTCCCTAGGGGTCCCCTGGGTTGCTTGAAGCCTGGGCAGAGGGGGAAGAGAAAAAGCCAGCAAGGAGGGGGAGAGGGGGAAAGATAGTATGTAGAGCTAGAATTTAAAGCTAAATTTAATAAGGACCTTTGGTTTCAACATAAGTGACTAACATCCCCTTTTTCACAAAAACAATATTCATTTGAACCTATGTGGCTACAAACATGTTGAACTCTAAATAAATTTCACATCAGATAATACAGAAAAGCATACAAGATTTGCCTACATGAAGAGCCTTGGGATTTAATAAAGAGGAAACCAAGAAATGTCTATGACTTGAACTTGGGCCTGACTTCCTCGGATCTCTAATGTTCTGCAACAGATGTTAAAGACTCAAGAGCACCGTTGTCTGAGGGGAACAACATCTCTAGATCTTTCTCCATCGATTGCAGGATCGTCTCTCCACTGGTCTGTTGTGGGCTTCCTGTTGGCACACTGACCCTCCTGGTAAGCATGGACATGGGTCCATGGCTTCCATCTAGTGGTCACGCAAATAATCTAAAAGTTGAGAACGTTTCATAGGGGAATTATGGGACATTCATTTCACCCCTTGTTATGACATATGGGGAAACCTCAACCTAGAGAGGTAAGCAAAGCATTCTTGGCAGGTAGCTGGTTATGGCAGGACCAGGGCTAGAATCTGACCTCCTGCCCCCAGCCCACTTTCTCAGCCACATTCTCTGTGTTCCCCACCTGTCCCTCCTCCCCTGGTTTTTCCCAGGTAGGCGCTGTACAATACTATTTAACATTATATGTTACTCTCCAGGAATTTAAACATTGTGGCAATTCAAGTCTAATGTAAAAAATTAGCAGGAACTGCCTGGTCAGCATGGCTCAGTGGTTGAGCATCAACCTATAAACCAGGAAGTCACAGTCCTGTTTCACGCACATGGCTGTATTGCAGGCTTGATCCCCATTGAGGGGCGTGCAGGAGGCAGCTGATTAATGACTCTCTCTCATCATTGTTGTTTCTCTCTTTCCCTCTCCCTTTCTCTCTGAAATCAATAAGATTATACTTAAAGAAAAGCAGGGAACTTAAAAATGGACACTCACAATAATTACAAATATGGCAATAGAAAAAAATTATACACTTCCATTGTATGTATTGTAAGGTTGGTATCCTTTTTTTTTTGTAAGGTTAGTATACTTTAACATTCAACTATCAGATTTGTTGAAGGAATGGAAGACAGCAGTTTTAGTGTAGGAAGAATCCACGGAGGAGATGGAAATCCATTATTTTTTTGAAATGAGGAGAATAAGATGGAAGAAGTTTGTGGCTAGGGCATCCCAGGAACACAGAAAAGCATGATAAAAAAAATTAATCCTATAGAATAAAAGAGTAATATGCAAATTGACCGTACCTCCGCCACACCCGCAAGCCATGCCCACAAGCCACACTTGCAAGCCAATCAGGAGGAGTATGCAAATTAACCCCAACCAAGATGGCTGTGGCCACAGAGAGAACAGGAGGGAGGCTTGGGTTGCCCAGGCAATGGAGGAAGCCAAGCTTTCCACACACCCTGGCTGGCTCAGGTCTCCGCTTAAAGCTACAAAGTTTCAATTATAGAAGATTAATAAATTCCAACAGAAATGGCTGCCACTCCGGGGTGAGCAGAAGGCTTAGCTCCACTCCAGGCTACAAAGTTTCAATTGCAGAAGATAAATAAATCCCAGATATCAAGGCCTCTACTTGGGTCATGGGAGGTGGGGGGTGGTGGTGGGGGTATGGTTGGCCTGCAAACCACCACAGGGTCCTTGCTCAGGCTGCCCCATACCCCAAGGAAACCCCCACCCTGATCTGGGACATCCTTCAGGGCAAACCAGCTGACCCCCATATGTGCACTGGGCCTCTATCCTATCTAATAAAAGAGTAATATGTAGATTGACCATCACTACCAACACACAAGATGACTGCCCCCATGTGGACACAAGATGGCCACCACCAGATGGCTAGCAGGGGAGGGCAGTTGGGAGGGACCAGGCCTGCAAGAAAGAGCAGTTGTAGGTGATCAGGCCAGCAGGGGAGGGCAATTGGAAGGAACCAGGCCTGCAAGGGAGGGCAGTTGGGGGTGATCAAGCCTGCAGGGGAGAGCAGTTAGGAGTGACCAGGCTAGCAGGGGAGGGCAGTTAGGGGCAAACAGGTTGGCAGGGGAGCAGTTAGGTATTAATCATGCTGGCAGGGGAGTGGTTAGAAGGTGATCAGGCTGGCAGGAAGAATCAATTAGGGGCAATCAGGAAGGCAGGCAGGCAAGCATTTGGAGCCAGCAGTCCTGGATTGTGAGAGGGATGTCTGATTGCCTGTTTAAGCCTGATCATACCTAAATGGGCAGTGGGACATCCCTCAAGGGGTCTCAGATTGGAGAGGGTGCAGGCTGGGCTGAAGGATGCCCCCCCCCAAGCCCCCGTGCACAAATTTTGTGCACCGGGCCTCTAGTCATATTATAAAGAGGTTAGTTGGATTCCTTAGACAGATGCTAGGAATTTAAAAAAAAAATTTTCTGTTATATTGCTTATTAATAGCTTTTCAAAGTGTACAATATAAATTTGGACAAATGTTTTTACCAGGAAAGCCATTGCCACAATCCAGATAATAAACATGTCCATTGATTCCCAAAGTCCTTATGCCCCCTTGTAATTATCATTTTTCTCTCTGGCTCAGATAATTCCTGATCTGCTTTCTGTCATGACAGATTAGTTTGCATTTTCTAGAATATTAATCATCTTAAATTATTTATTTTAAAATGATTTTAAACTTTATAGAAAAATTGCAAGAATAGCACAAGAACTTCCAGACATTCTTCACCCAGATTTTCCAGCTGTTAACATTTTACCACATTTGTTTTACTGTTTTACCTATATACTTATACATATATTGTTATTATTTTCCCAACCAGTTGAAAGCAGTTACAGACATGATGCTCCATTGCATTTTATTACTTCAATGTGATTTCCTTAAAACTCAGACACTTACATAACCAGAGTGAACATCTCAAGATCAGGAAATGAATATTGCTGTGTCTGCCTTCTAATTTCAACAGGTATCTTAGTAATGCTCTTCCTAATTTCAGAATCCAAACCAGGATCCTGTGTTGTATTTAGTCATTATGTCCTTTTTAGTCTTCCTCAATTTGGAACATTTCCTCATTCTTTCCTTGTTTTTCACAACTTTGACATTTTTTTTAAAAGAGCAGACTATTTATTTTGTAGAATGTCCCTTGCCTTGGATTTGTATTACTAGATTTGGTTAATGCCATGGTCGGCAGACTGCAGTTCTCGGCCATATGCGACTCTTTGGCCCCTTGAGTGTGGCTCTTCCACAAAATACCACAGCCTGGGCAAGTCTATTTTGAAGAAGTGACATTAGAAGAAGTTTAAGCTTAAAAAATTTGGCTCTCAAAAGTAATTTTAATCGTTGTACTGTTGATATTTGGCTCTGTTCACTAATGAATTTGCCGACCACTGGGTTAATACATTTTTGTTAGGAATTTCACGGAAGTTATGCTGTTTTCTCAGTATCAGGAGTAACTTAATGTAAATGTATCCTGTTATATTTCATTACTTGACTAAAATAGTGTTGCTAGTTTGACCATTCTAGGGTTTTGTTTTTATTAATTAATAAGCAGTAAATATCTGGGGAAGCTATTTTGAGACTATGTCCATATCCTCACCCAATGTTCACCTCCTAGCTTTAGCATCCAATAATAATAATAAAAAAAAAATCACAAGGTCTTATCTTCCTTAGCCAAGGACAGTTAGGAGCAAATGGTTTACTGGTCAGACCTACCGGGCAGACCCACCTCAGCCCAGTCCCAATCCCTCCTCTGTGACATCCTTTGAAGGTGAAACTAATTAGAGAATGACCCTAATCCCTCTACAAACTCATTTTGATGCAACAGCATAGCAGTATTAAAGGACACACCTGGAAAACTGATGAATATTCTATTTGAGATCCTTCCCTCAGGCCTCCCCTGCCTTTAGAAAAGATAAAACCTTTAAGACAAAGGACCCACTGCATGTTCTCTTTTTCTTAAGCATGCCTGCCCCTTCTCCCCTTCTTTCCATCAGTCAGCATACCCTTACATTCTGAAGTCACAGAATGCATGATGAATGGCACTCAGCATGGATTCTCCCTCGGCCCTAGAGATCATCCTTGAAATTAAAAGACTGGCCAGCTGAATCCCCGTAGGGTAGTTGGTCTCCTGTGGGCACTCTTCAAAACCCAGACAATGGCTTGTAGTCTCTCAAGCTGCTGCTTTCAGAGGCACAAATCTGTTACTCTCTAGGGCAGAGGTCGGCAAACTGCGGCTCACGGGCCACATGAGGCTCTTTGGCCCCTTGAGGGTGGCTCTTCCACAAAATATCATGGCCTGGGCGAGTCTATTTTTTTTTAAATACATTTTTATTGATTTTTTACAGAGAGTTAGAAACATCCACGAGAGACATCGAGACATTGATCAGCTGCCTCCTCCTGCACACCCCCTACTGGGGATGTGCCCACAACCAAGGTACATGCCCTTGACCAGAATCGAACCTGGGACCCTCCAGTCTGCAGACCGACGCTCTATCCACTGAGCCAAATTGATTTCGGCTGGGCGAGTCTATTTCGAAGACATGGCATTAGAAGAAGTTCAGTTTAAAAAATTTGGCTCTCGAAAGAAATTTCAATCGTTGTACTGTTGGCATTTGGCTCTGTTGACTAATGAGTTTGCCGACCACTGGTTAGGGGAAGGCTGTGAAGGTGCTGCTGCTGTTTGTGGACAAGCAGGAGGAGCTGGGGCTTAGATTAAGGTTCCCTGAAGACGGAGGCTCTGCATTCTCTGCCCACCTCCAACTTGGCCTCTGCCCAAGAGCGCCTGTTCCATGCTGCTCACTTGCTACCAAGAACACAGGAAATGGGGGTGGATACCTTCTGATGTTTGATTGAGGATGTGGAAAGTTTTACTGCCATGATCAAAAGTAGAGAACTTTCTAGGCCGTTTGTGAACTGTATTTCCAAGGCATTTGCTAAATGGATTCCAGCAGCAGCCCCCGGAAAAATTCAAAGAGGCTTCAGTTTGTGCCATGTTACCGCCTCTCCCATGAACACTTTCCCAAAGAAGGCTGAGAGGCAAGAGACTCCCCGCCAAGGGTCCTGAACAGTAGGGAGAGGATGGGTCAGAAGCTGTGCTTTGTGTGTTGCTTGCTTGTCAAGACTCATGCTGTTTTCTGCCTGAAGAGAGCTGTGTGGTCTCTGCAGGGTGCTAGGAAGCCTTGGATGGGACCTTTTCAACTTAATTCTTGCTCATCATTGAGTTATTGCTAGCTCTATTCATTTGACCACATTTTTATTGAGTTTTTACTGTGTTTTGGGCTCTATGCTTACTCTTTTTCCCCTTTAAGTCCTCACTCTAGGATATAAGTTTATTGATTTTAGAGAGAGAAGAAAGGAGATGAAGAGAGAGAAACATCGATGTGAAGAGAAACATTGATAAGCTGCCTTCTGTACACACCATGGCTGAGGATCAAACATGCAACCTGTGTCCCGAATAGGAATCAAACCTGTGACCTTTCAGTGTACGAGACCATGCTTCAACCAACTAAGCCACAGAACACTTAATCTTAAAGGGCTGATAGATAGGAGTAAGTCTGTCCTTTTCCTGAAAGTGCTCATACTCCGCTGTGTGGTTAAGAGCAAGGTTGCTGAATATCCACTAGACACACTAAGGAGGCATTTGGGAAACTAGAAAAGCAGAGGAACAAAGTTTTTTAGTTTTGTTTTAAAATGATGCTTTTCTCCCAAAGCATAACAGTTTTAATTGTATAAAGTATAAATGTTTTTGTTCAATTTTTAGGACCAAAAGATTTAAAGATTTATAGATTTTAACCTGGCTCTGTAACAGGTATGAAAAATATGAGCACAAATCATTCTAAGATAAAATAGAATGTGATCAACACTACTGGGAATACCAAAGTGCCAATGTATTGAGAGACAGACAGATCATTGAGTCTGTATGGAGGAGGCAGTGATACCGTTGTGATTAGCTAGTTATTAGTAACTAGAGGCCCAGTGCATAAAATTCATGCACAGGGTGGAGGGTGTATCCCTCAGCCCAGCCTACACCTTCTCCAATCTGGGACCCCTAGAGGGATGTCCAATTGCCTATTTAGGCCCACCGGAGATCGGACCTAAATGGGCAGTTGAACATCCCTCTCACAAGTCAGGACTGCTAGCTCCCAACTGCTAGCCTGCCTTCCTGCTTGATTGCCCCTAACCACTTCTGCCTGCCAGCCTGATTACCCTCTAACCACTCCTCTGCCAGCCTGATCGATGCCTAACTGCTCCCCTGCCAGCCTGATTGCCCCAAACTTTTTTCCCCCTGCAGGCCTGGTCACTCCCAATTGCCCTCCCTGCAGGCCTGGTTACCCCTAACTGCCCTCCACTCTAGGCCTTGTCACCCCTAACTACCTTCCCCTACAGGCCTGGTTGCCCACAACTGCCCTCCCCTGCCAGTCATCTTGTGTCCACATGGGGGCAGCCATCTTTGACCATGGGGGGGGCGGCCATCTTGTGTGTTGGAGTAATGGTCAATTTGCATATTACCTCTTTATTATATAGGATAGGAAAGGAGCAAAGGGGGAAGGCCAGACATTATAGGGATGTCATGTGGGCAGCTTCACCAGAAAGCTGCAAGTTTGCTCTCCCAGGGAACCACATAGAGAAGGTAGTCACATGCCCATAAAGTAGCAGTGACATACGGAAAGTACCTACCCTCAGTCACATCTGGGAACAAAGACCATTGGCAAGAATGGGCATGGCTACTGCAAGCACATGAACATTTGGCTCTCCTCCTTTGTTCCTGCCTGTGTTTCCTTCAGAGCTGTGTGGCCCTGTGAATCCCAAAGGCAATGGACTGATGGGTTGCAGCAGGGAACACAAGCCAAGCTATCCCGATGCTGTATTGGACCAGCTCCAACATGGAAAGGAAACTCGGGACACTGGTCTGATTTTAGTTCTACTGAAACCCAGCCACACTTTTCCCATGACAGGGCAAAGAGAAATGGAACTTCAGAAATGCAAGAGATTTAATTCAACACAAAGAAAGATCACTCATTCTCCTCTGTAAGTCTCAGAAAATTCATTTCCTCGGCTTATTGCAAGAACCCCACCCCCAGCAACAACTGGGTGAGAGGAGCCCCTCTGTCCTCTGTTAACAGCAGTATGGAAGTGAACTTTGATGGATAGGTAGGAGGGGTTGGAGCTCATGATCTCTAAATCTATTCAAACTCTTTATTTGTGATACGAAAGTGGGCAGAATGGGCAAGGATGATCCAGGCAAAAGGACTATCGTGGAAGCCCAGAGGCATGCTGGGGGAAATTATGAGCTTTTCCCCGTGCTGGAGAAAAAGGGGCATTGGAGGTCAAGGATCTCAGGGTCCAGATTGGCCTAATTTGGGGGTTCCTTAGGCCTCCTTCACTCTCCTCAATCCCAGACACTGCTTCTAATATGAACGTCAGGAGACACTGCTTTCCATTCCACAGGGCAATCTGCCCAGGGGCAAAGGAAGGCTCGCCCTCCCCGAACCTGACTGCTCAGGGTAAAGGGGAACCGCTCTATGGCTTTCTTGTCTGATGTGCCTACTGCTCAGCTCAACGGCTCCTGTTCCTAGACTGCTTCTGTTTACTTAGACCTGACCTTTAAAGGATGACATGTGAGCCAGCAGAGCCGAGCTTCCTGTGCAAAGTACATTGAGTTCATGACTGTGTCCAGAGCTGCAGACATTTCCTCTTGTCTGTGAGCTGCATGACCAATGTGCTTGGCTTCATTAAGAATGAAGGAGGAACAAGGGAATGTTTTCAAAGGAATCAACGGCTGCTGCTTGGACAGAGGAGAACCACCACGTGAAAATACCGCAAGGCTTCTTCCTGGTGCAGGGCAGACCGGGTTCAAAGCGTGACCTTGTCCTTGGTGCCTCCCTGTATAAATCCTGGTGCCTGCAAGGAGTACCCTTCTGGAGAACACCCGTGTCTTCCTCTGGAGCCCTTGCACATTACTGAAACTTCCATATGCATTTTATTCACAGGGTTATGATGATTTCTTCCTATCCAACGTTATTTCCTCCTGGATCTTGTTCCTCTTGCCCTGTTGCTATCAAGAGTAAAAGCCAGCCGAGACCAGTTTGGCTCAGTGGATAGAGCATTGGCTTGCGGACTGAAAGGTCCCAGGTTTGATTCCGGTTGGGGGCATGTACCTTGCTTGCAGGCACATCTCCACTGTGGGGCGTGCAGGAGGCGGCTGATCGATGTCTCTCTCTCATAGATGTTTCTGACTTTCTATCTCTCTCCCTTCCTCTCTTTAAAAAAATCAATAAAATATATTAAAAAAAAAAGTAAAAGTCAATATTATTCACACAAGGAAATTGATGGTAACTTAAGGGGTACAGTTCTAGGAGCCATCAACCTGCTGACAGAAGTTCACAGGGAGGTATGTCGAAACATACCATAACAAATTCAACGGAGCTGGCTAAAGATGAAGATGAAGTGTTAGCAGATAGGATAAGGAGTTTAAATGTAAAACATTTGCAAGCTTAAAAACACACTTGCACATCTCTTCCTCTTTGGGTTCTGCAAAGAATTATTAGATTTGCATAATAATTCTAGTTGCCAGTTAGCACAGGAAGCAAGGGTTAGATGTTAAAAACTGTTAACTGTTCATGGATGAACATAAATTGAGTCATGGGGGAGGGTGTTCTTGAGTTTGCTATGTTTCTTATCTCTACTGCTCCCCTGAAATACACATTTACTCTAGATTAATATTTGAGATTGCCCAACATTTTTTATATGTGTATGCAAAGACTAAAAATGATAACTAGAGTTTGTAATAAAAAGCCAGCTGTGTGTTCATGGGAAATTTACCTGGTATTTGACATCTTTCAATATGTGTTTCCTCGCTTTTATAATGAGGATATTGGACTAAGCATCCTCCCATCTTTAACAATCCGTAGTTATAGAAGAGTAAATTCTGCCTTAGAACTCAGTATTGGCTTTGATCCTTATAGTTGTGTGATCTGAACATCATAATTTTTTTTTCTCTCTGGACCTCACTTTATCTGTAAAATTATGGGATTGGCCTCTATATTTTTTATTGTCCCGTTGAATTCTAATGTTCTATCGTTTTCCTCTGTTAGGGTACAAATTTTACACTTCCTGTTTTTGTGTTCTATCCCCATGTTGAGAGGAAAGAGGAGGGAGTTGGAAGAAGCCTGATATTCATTATCATTTTCTCAGTGTCTCACTCTGTTTTATCTTCTTGTTCATTCCTTTCTCTCCTCTGACTCATGCTTCCTGACTTTCTTTCTGATTGTTTACTTAGATAATTGGGAAAGTTTCCTCATAATCAACTTTGCAGATCCAGCTTGAATGGGCATCCACTGTCTTAATCTACTTTATAATGGAGCTCCGTCCTTCTCAAATTTTCTGTGTAATTATAAAAATATATTTATTTAAAATACAAAGTTAGCCTGACCGGCATGGCTCAGTGGTTGAGCATCAACCTATGAACTAGGAGGTCATGATTTGATTCCCCATCAGGGCACATGCCTGATTTGTGGGCTCATTCCCCTGTGTGGGATGTGTAGGAGGCAGCCGGTCAATGATTCTCTCTCATCATTGATGTTTATATCTTTCTCTCTCCCTCTCCTTCCTCTCTGAGATCAATAAAAATATATTTTAAAATATAAATTTATAAGCCCACTTCCAAAATTTCAGATTCATTGGTCTAGAATGGAGCCAAAGGATGTACATTAAGCTCCCAGGTGTTTCTGATGCAATACCCTGCGGATTTTACTTTAAAAACTGTGGGTCCAGCTTCTGACTGTCTCTTCTTTCTCTGTCTCTGTTCTCATCACTTCCTTCCCCTATGCTGCATATGCTACATGGGTTCTATTTTTGCTGAATTTTTTGCAGAGTATTTTTAATGTGAAAAGTAGATTACAGAGCCCTGAAGAATAAAAAGGGTCAGAATCAGTTGAAGAGTTTATTATTAAATAGGTAGGAGGGAAAGAAAATATGGGCAAACAACAGGAAAGTGTGAGGTGGAAGGGAGGGACTTGCAGGAACCAGGAGTTGAAAGGATTCATGTGGCCAATAAAGAAGACAGGGGTGGAAATCCTTCCTTTTGCAACAACGTGGATGAAACTTGATGGCATGGTGCTAAGTAAAATAAGTGAGACAGAGAAAGACAAATACAGCCTGATCTTGCTTACCGTATATGTTGAATCTGAACAAACAAACAAACAACAACTCAGAAACAGAGCACAACTCGGGGGTTGCCAGAGGTGGGGTGTAATGGGTGGGTGAAATGGGTGAAAGTGTTAAAAAGTCCAAACTTTCAGTTATAAAATAAATAAATCCTGGGATATAATGTACAGCATGGTGACTATACTTCATTGTATACTTGAAGGTTGCTAAGAGAGTACAAGTTCTTGCACTTTCTTAAAAGTTCTCATTACAAGAAAAAAAACTTGTAACTATGTATGGTGATAGCTGTTAACTAGACTTATTGTGGCATTCATTTGTAATATATACGTGCTGAATTGTTATGCTTTATACCTGAAACGATGTTATATGCCAATTATATCTCAATAGTCATAATAATAAAAGACCAGGGGGAAACCAAAATGCCGGCAAAGGTGAACACCTAAACTGCTGCCTCGCACAACAATTTTAAAACTACAGCTAAAAGATAAAATGGACATCCTCAAGAACCACAGGAAAGCAGGCTGAGTGGAAATTCTACAACTAGAAGGAAAGAGAGGGGCTCATGGAGATCCAGAGGAGCTGCAAAAAGCTGAGGTATGGAGACACGTGCGTGAAGAAGACAGGAGGCAGAGTGCCTGGCTGGCTTCCTCTAGCGGGAGGGAGACTGCACTGAACCCCAGTTCTGACTGCACTGAACCCCATTTCCAGGCGAGACTCATATGGGAATGTACTGGATGGTGCCTCATCTGGCTGTTATCATGGGCATTATCATTTGATAGCTTTCCTTGTACTCTTGGTTTGGTTGATGGGTTTAGTTAATTTTGGGTCTATTCTTAGAGGTTAATTTAAGGTTCTACTATTAGTCTTTTGTCTCAAGTTTCATGTGCTCTTCTGGTTATGTAATTCTTTTTCATAGCTTCAATTACCACCAATACGCTACCAGTTACCAAATTCACCCATCTTCTGTCAAGAACCTGATACCTGACCACTAGTATTTCCACTGGAATGTCACACAGACTCTAAGTAATGTATATGGCCTGTCATATTCTTTATTTAAGTAATGGCTCAAAGATCAACCCCCTCATCAAAGTCAGACTATTGAGCTTCATCTATCTCTTCTCCCTTTCTCATATCTTCAATATTCAATCAGGTTCCAAATCCTACTGAGTCTGACTTCTAAAGTGAGGCACTGAATTCTAATTTCCCTTTTTCTTCGGGTGTGGTATTTGTAGAGATGTCTAATCCCGAACTCTCCTGCTTAACCCCCACCAGTAGTTTTATTTCCTGCAGGATAACCTCCACGGTGTGGCATGAGAATCCTCCCAGGATCTGGCCCCAGCCTCCCTCCCCAGCTTTCTCTCTTGGTGCCTCTCTCTATATATCTTGCATTGCAAGGTTCAGCCGTACTGAATCCCTTGGCAGACACTCACCTCTCTTTCTGCCTGGATCTCTCAGCTCCTTCTTCTCACACCTGCTCATCAACTCGCATTTGTTATAGAGATAACTTGGGGTTCCTCACCTCCATAAAGCTTTCCTAACTCCCCCTACCTGGCCTCCCCTATTGATTGCCAACTCTGTCCATTAGGCTGCACATTTGCTCTCTTTGTAAGCATGTTTCCAGCCCTCGCCAGGATCTCTTTGTGCTCATCTGTCTTCATGATACTTCTTCCATCCTGGGCTAGTTTTAGATTTATAGCATTTCTTATATGGTTGGTAATTATTATATCTTAAGTGAAAATAAACCATCTTTCTGTAAAATATTAAAAAGTTTCAATGTAAACCAGTAGGTGGCACCCAAGGTCTTCTGCTAAAGCCAACTACATATAACACTTATATGTTTTCTTTTTCAATCACCAACATGAGCCAGCAGGTGGCACTCACTGACAGAAATATCTTTCTCTTTCATTAAGTCCCTCCTTGCTTCCTGTTCTCCTACCCAGTCTCCTTTTAGGAAAGAGTGGACGCAGTGTATGTCATTATAGGATCATGCGCCACTCAATGATGTTTTTGTCATCCATGGACTTCCTATGCAATGGTGGTCCCGTAAGATCAGAAGGTTGGGGATGGGGAGGGGCAGAAGCAAAGAGAACACAGTGTTCTGAGAATTGAAAGTACAGCGGGGTGACTGGTTTAGATTGTGTGTTTATGGGAGCAGGGGGGTGCAGAGATCATGGTGCCAGAGGGCTGATAAGAGTTAGTGCCAAGAAATGAACTTGGGGAAGTAACCACGGCCTTTGGATTAAAGGTATGGACTTCAGTGGAAAAGGTGAATGGGATCGGGTACATTTTGTCAGTTACCAAAATAGGCATGTTGGCTGTTATTCTAGCAGATTTGATTCCTTATGCGTTGCTTACGCTCAGCTTACGGTGACTGGGCATTCCTTGATACATGCCAGCTGCTCTGTGTGCAAGGAGGGAATAACACAGGGCGTGGTTCTTAAATTGAAGTGCAGAACTTGGTGGCTATTTTGAAATCACCGTCTTTACTGCTCACTCTGAAACCATGTTGAAACACCAATTTCGGAGCAGGAAAACCAGCCACGTGTTCCTTCATATTCCTGACTCCCCTGTGTTCCTTTCAGACTCCACATGGGTTCTCTGTCTCCCTCCCTCATCCACACACCCAGCCCCATCTCTCTTCTCTGCCTAGCTTTCCTTTTTAGCACTTGTCCTGTTGGGCATACAAAGTAGTGTTGACTTCTCTAGCTTGACAGTTGATCCCTTTACAACGTTATTGAAGGGAAACAGAGTTTGTCAACTCAAAATAGGCCTCTTTGAATATTGGGTAAGCTGGTTGGTTTTAAGAGACAAACGACTCAGAAAAAAACCTTCGACCTTCCCCCTAATTGCTTAAAAGAATTTAGACAGAGGACGTGCTCCAGGAAGAGCGATAGTATCATGGATAATTACAGTTTAATATAAACTAGTGTGTGATTAGGGGGAAAGCTAGCCGGGCTGGTTTGATGAAATTCCTCTGTGTCCCATTGCTTCAAGATGGTCCAGCAAGAATTTGTTTACTAAACATTAACTCTCTCATTCCCTGGTAAATGGCCTCCTCGCCCTATAAAGTACCAACCACTCCCTCCTGCCCCACTTAGTTTAAGATGGCATATGCCAGGTAAGCCTTCACTGCCCAACCTGCCCTTGGCTCTCATATTCTTTGGGGACCCCCATATGTACATATGTGATAAGGTTGGTTATTTTCTCCTATCCATTTGTCTCATGTCAATTTGATTATTAGGCCGACCAGAAGAAATTAGAAAGGTAGGGAAAAATATTTTTTTTTCTGCTCCCATGGTTTTAGTGAGGCAGCCAGGCTAAAAGAAAATTTACTGGTTAAAACCCTACCCTTTCTGCTAAGGCGGAAGTAACTCAGGAGATCCTGGGACATCTAACACAGGCTGGAAGGAGGTAAGGGTTCTTACCCTGTAAGCCTTCCCCTGCCCCCCAATCCCCACATCTCTGTCTGTGGGATCCAGTGGAAGAAAAAGTTGTGAGAATACCCTTCTCCCTTTCTAAATTTAGATTGGCGGGGAGACTAGTCATCTGGGCAAACGTGACTGTGCTACAGATTTGATTTGAACTTCTGGTTTTCTGCTGACCGCGTTCTTCCAGCGATGGTCCTTATCTCTGCCAGCTTGAGGATGAATATGCAGCTGGTGAGCAGCCAAAGGGGTGATGGATCCAGTTTAGGGAATCTAAATCCTTCTCCAGACTAAGGGAGGAAAACACGTGACCTGAGTTTTGGAACAGCTGTTTAAAGACAGGACCCGCGTGTTTCTTAGGCTACTATGGGGATGAACTTTTGGATCCGTGAGGGCTGCATCCTTCAGGCTCTCTGTGGAAGCCTCTCATTTCCTTAGTTAGGTCATAGAAGGATTGCACTTTGGAGTCACTGTAAATCGTACTCTCAATGGCCAGACAATAGATCCTTTTTGAATGGGTAAAACTTTTAAATGAAAGCATTTATGTATGTATTTATTTATAGAATTTTAATTCTTGCCCGAGACTATCTTTTTAAAAAAGTTGATTTTAGCCTTAACCGGAGGTCCCAGGTTCGATTCCGGTCAGGGGCATGTACCTTGGTTGTGGGCACATCCCCAGTGGGGGGCGTGCAAAAGGCAGCTGATCCATGTCTCTCTCTCATTGATGTTTCTAACTCTCTATCTCTTCCTCTCTAAAAAAAATCAATAAAATATATTTAAAAAAAAGATAAAAAATAAAAAAAGATAAAAAATAAAAAACGTTGATTTTAAAGAGAAAGGAGAGAAAGAGAGAGAGAGAGAGAGAGAGAGAGAGAGAACTTGATCGGTTGCCTCACATATGAGACCTGACTGTGAATGGAACCTGCAACTTTTTGGCGTATGGGAGGATGCTCCCACCATCTGAGCCACCCAGGCAGGGCTAAAATATTCTTTCTGGAAAGCTCTGATATTGAAACTCCCTTAATAGGATGGAAGGACAGAAATTACAACAAAAATCAAAGTCCACTCAGACCCCTTCTTATATGCCTTTAGATATCTGTAAATATTATAAAAAATCTGGACACTGGAAATACAATTGTCCAACTCTAAAGAAAAAAAAGGATAAGAAAAAAATGGCAAAACTCTTACATTCTATGTCCTAAGAACTTAGCTGGGTAACCATCAAGTTGGAAGCTCCAAAATATGGCCAAACGGAAATGTGGGCTAATGTCCGTTCTTAGTGAGGGTCCTACCCACCTCCTGCCAGCCCTCGGGGAATTTATAGCCTCAGTCCTTGGACCAAGGCCAATCTAAGGGCCATAATTAAACAACAGCAACCACAAAATCCTTACACCAGGAGGGGTCCTTGAATGTTTAGCCATTTATCCTGAGTCCAGTGAAAGAGGGAAATAAAATTTCACAGGGTCCCTTCCTTCTCAATGCTGACCAATTGGTTATTGATCCTTTTTTCTCCCAGGAATAGCTATGCATGTGCCTTAAGGGTATGGCATTAGCTTTTTGCCTGCTTGAGGTATGTCAGTTATCAATTCTTTCTTTCGCAGGTCAGAGGGAAGGCAATAAACTTTGCACCCCTCCATCAAATTGTTTAATGCTACCAGAAATAAATATTGTTTGTCCTAGCTGAAAAGGTATTTTAAAATAATTTAATAACGAGAAATGTAGCAAAATTGGGAGTTCATTTAAGCTTCCTAGCAACTCCCCAGGCGCCCCTGTGGATGGGCAGGAATGTAAACAAGCAGAGGTGCCTGAGACTGAGCAAACAAAAGGAAACGGATGGGAAGCCAGAGCTTCTCCAAAGCACAAGCTGAAAAACCTAAGTCTAGCCCCCAGCCCTCCAGCTTTTTTAAAGATTGTCAAATGAACTGATGAAGATGATGATAATCCTCACCTTTTGTTTGAGATATTGCTGATTTTAGAAAATTATTTTGTTTTTCCAGGTACAAGGAAACTTGTTTCTTTTAAACTACCTAAGAACTAGAGTAAGTTGGTACATTATACCTGTGTGAGCAGAATGGAAACATTTATTATTTCCTTCCTACCTGATCCCTCCAGAATATAGAAACTCTCAGGGAGTATTCTTATTTTCTTGGCAGTATAGTTATTTGCATAAGTTCAGTGAGAGTATGCTCTCCTTATAACAGGACACGATTGGAACCGGGTTATCTACAGAGGCTTTTGTGGGAATGTCATGTGAGAGAGGAATGCACAGAATCAAATATGACCAGACAGCCTTAAGGAATGAAGATGGACTTAGGGAAGTCTCTTGGAAATATTGGCCTAGTGCCTTGCTTGGAGGGCTCCCAACCACCTTACCAGGTGAGTGAAGAAAGATATTTTGGGAACCTCGCTTAGAGAGGAGCTGCTCCAAAGCTAAGCGTACTGCAAGCAAAATCTAATAGCGAGTATAAGGTTTGCCCTCTTAGCCTTGAGATACTGTTAAAAATGTAAGCTGGAGATTCCTTATGAAAAATTTCAGCAGAGTAAATTTAAAGAGCCTGTGTGACCAGTGGTTATTCTGCTGTTCTTGTACAAATAATCAGGCCATTTTTTTTTTACTAGACTTATTCTGCAAATAAATTCATCTTAATTTGACTATTCTGGTAAAATTGAGGGTGATTTAGAGAGGCAATATTATGTTTCAAAAGTAAGTATAATGCATACTTATGGTTGTTAGATTCTGGTTCAGTTAATTGTCTTTGAGGTTTTGTCTTCCAGCTGTAAGCTGCACTGGATCCTGAGTTTTTCTAGTTTCCTCAAATATTTGGCTGAAGTTCCTCAAACTAACATTTTCAATTTTCTCCTATCCTTTAACTCGGAGCCACTGAAAACTGAAGTGGCCATTTATCCCTTGAAGTCCTGCAAACTGGAGCTCCATGATTTGATACAAACTTTGAGAAGTCACCCTGGCTCCATTCCCTGACAGGGCACATACCCAAATTTCGGGTTTGACCACTGGTCAGGGTGGGTGCAGGAGGTAACCGATGGATGTTTCTCTCTTTCTCTCCCCTCTCCCTCCCTCTCCTCTTCCTAAAATCAATTAAAAAAACCCAACATACTAAACTTCAAGACATCACCACAACAGCTCATGTTTATACAATCTTCATGCCTGCTGTGTAAACCACATGAGTATTTTCTAAATACTTAATGACATCATCAGAGATGTATGCCTTGAGTCTGACACCTAGGAGTCTGGCAGCTCTCCAGGCTCAGAAACTGTTTTTAATTTGCTCTCAACATTAACCTTTGTGTGTGTGTGTGTGTGTGTATGTGTATGTGTGTGTGTGTTTGACCCACAGAAATGTCTCTTATTAAATACCTGATTGCTTGCTCACACAACATAGACCTAATTTACCGTCTTGTGAAATGAGACAAAACTGTTTAACCGAGTTGATATATCTTCAGGATTAAGTGATTGTTCAATGAAATATGGGCAATTTACCTACCAGCTTAGCTTCTGGACTATAAAACTTTCTATTTGATCTTAAAAAGGTACATGGAAATTTTTATTTTTCCATCCTCATATGATGCATAAAGCAAAAATTATGATCATAGACCAAAATCTCATGGACTTCAGCCTGATGTTTTCTGCTGCCTGTGGTATATTTCTATTAGCACCTAAATTTCCACCTGTCAAATGCATATTGCTTATACCTTCTGCAAATCCTATCCTAACCAACCTCCTACTCCTCTCATTACCACTCAGACACTGACTCCTGGTTTGACACTCCTATGTATGGCAACTTTTAAAAGTCAATCTTTAAAATTATTTTTAAAATTACTTAAATTTTTATACTTTATTTTAAATATTATTACTGAGGTATAATTGACATACAATAAACTGCAAATATTTAAAATAAACAATTTGATAAGCTTTGATATATATATATGTACATATATGCGATCATCACCACAGTTAAGATAATGAATATATCCATCATCCCCAAAAGATTTCTAGTATTTCTTTGTAATCATCTCCACTTCTTCCTATCCCACTGCCATCCCACCATCTCCAAACATACTGCTCTGCTTTTTGTTGCTAGAGATCAAATTTGCTTTGTCTACAGTTGTATAAAAATGAAATCATAGGTATGAACTTTTTTTACAATATAGTGAGTAGACATTTGTACAATTTATGTGATCACTCTGATAAATCTAATACCTATCTGACACCATACATAGTTGTTACAGTATTATAGATTATACTAATGGCCTGGTGCATGAAATTGGTGCACAGGAGTGGGGGTTCCCTCAGCCCAGCCTGCATCCTCTCCAATCAGGAACCCCTTTGGGGATGTCCAACCACCAGTTTAAGGATTGGGCCTAAACCAGCGGTCAGACATCCCTGTCGCAATCTGGGACCACTGGTTCCTAACCACTCACCTGCCTCCCTGCCTAATTGCCCCTAACTGCCTCCGCCTACATGCCTAATCACCCTTAACCTCTCTGTCTGCCTGCCTGATCGCCCCCAACTGTCCTCCCCTGCTGGCCTGATCTCACCCAGTCTCTGTCTCTCTTTGTTTTTTTTCAGCAGTCCTCCAGGCCTCCCTGCCTCCCTGTGTCCCTCTTCCTCTTTCCAGCTAGGAGGGGGCGGGGCCAATGGGGGCTGCTCCAGCCTCTGCCTGCCCTTCCTTCCATCCAGGTCTCTTCAAGCCCAAGCTGGGAGGGAGGGAAAGAAAGTGAGAAAAGGCCATGAGCTGGTGGGTGCTGTGTGTGTCTGTGCATGTGTATGTGGTTGTGAGTGAATGTGAGTGCCAGCCCTGCCTCCCCTGTCCCAGGCTCTGTATGAAATTTGTGCACAGGAGGGGGTGTTCCCTCAGCCCCACCTACCAGAGCCTGCTGCTAGAGCAGCCTGGGCATTAGCTTGAGTCTCTGGTCATTGCAGATGTGACGCACCCAGAGTTTTTATATATTAGGATTCCCTATGCTAGATTTGTCTAAAACTATTGTGTAACTACCAATTTGTACTTCTTAATCCCTTCACTTCTTTTCACCCATCCCCCAACCTGACTCCCATCTGGCAAATATCAAAATGTTCTCTCTGCCGAAACTGGTTTAGCTCAGTGGATGGAGCGTTGGCCTGTGGACTGAAAGGTCCCAGGTTCGATTCCGGTCAAGGGCATGTACATTGGTTGTGGGCACATCCCCAGTAGGGGGCGTGCAGGAGGCGGCTGATTGATGTCTCTCTCATCGATGTTTCTGACTTTCTGTCCCTCTCCCTTCCTCTCTGTGAAAAAATCAATAAAATATATATTTTAAAAAATGTTCTCTGTGGCTATGATTTTGTGTTTATGTTTTGTTTGTTCATTTATTTTTTATTTTTTTTTATTTTTTTTTAGATTCCACATTTAAGTGAAATCATCTGTCCCTTATCTTCCTGGGTCTGACTTATTTCAACTCAGCACAATGCCCTCTAGGTCCATCCATAAAAAAGACTTCATTCTTTTTTATATCTGAGTCATATTCTATCATATATATGCCCTACTTCTTCTTTATCCATTAAAATATTTTTTAATGTGATTTCTTTTTTTTTTAAAGAAAAGGATAGGAGGAGGCCACACTGCTGAAGGAAACTCTAGTGATCAAGAGAGAAAAGAAACTGTATGTAATCAATTTTGTGACTTTGTTTCAGAGAGCTTTGGTGATTTGTCAAATCTAATAATGGGCTCTTCCACCCTTTATCCATTCTTTGACCTCCTTTCAAATCTAACATAGCTGGGATTCTGCTAAGCTTCAATGTCCAATTTTAAAATGTATGAGATAATTTGGTTCAAGAAGAATGGGTAAAGCACGTAGCAAGATGTTGTTAAGAAACAAAGTTGAATGAGCTGGCACCTGCCCTCTGAAGCTTTCAATATATTGGGGAAGAGATGCAAGGAAGGGACTGATCTCTAACTATCAGAGTAATTACCCTTGACACGGAAATGATAAAGAGATGAATCTCTATAGAGAAAGGATGGGAATCGACTCCGAACCATTTTGCCTGGGTTGAATCTTGCCTCTACCTGTTACTAGCTCTTGTAACTTTGGGCAAGTTTTTAAAATTGTATGTGCCCCAGTTTCCTCATCTATAAATTGGATCCAGTGATGAGCAATATTTTAATTTTATCTAACTTACTTTCAGTAGCATTTTGTTCCCATACAATACTCCTTTTTTATAAGGCTGTTCCTGGGAGTTGGAAAGTTTAGGTTAATAAGGGAGTTAAGTTACAGAGTAATTGCTTACAGTTTAAACAAACAACTGTTTGCTTCCCTCATAATGTGCTAATAGCTGTGTCTAAAAACATATGCCATTCTTAGAAAGGTACTATTTCTGATTTTCAAAAATTATCTGTGACCATTGGAAACTAATCATACAAAACTACAAAATGAGCACATGCCTTGAAATCTATATAGAAAATATAAATCATGTCTAGTTCCAAACTCTCATTTATTAGTGTACCACTCAACCTTGAAAAAAAAAAGAAAAAGGTGTCTCCAAAAGTAGTCTTTTTTTTTTTTTAATACCATTCTTTAAAAAGGAAACTGTTTCTTTTAACTTTACAACACCCCCATTTCAAAGCATATCATTTAATTGTCTTGGTCACGGGCATTTCCAAAATGAGATTTTATATTTCACTCCCCTCACTTCTGGTTATTATAAAACCCATGCTTGCCTGGCCAGTATTGCTCAGTGGCCAAGGGTTGACCTATGAACCAGAAGGTCATGGTTCGATTCCTAGTCAGGGCACATGACAGAGTTGCAGGCTTGATCTCCAGTAGGGGCATGTAGGAGGCAGCCAATCATCAATTCTCTCTCATCATTGATGTTTCTATCTCTCGCTCCCTCTCTCTTCTTCTCTGAAATCAATAAAAATGTATTGACAAAAAAACAAAAAACAAGGAAAAGAACAACAACCTATGCTTTCCTTTATTGAAGGGGTGTGGTCCTGCTGATGTTGGTGTAACCCTTTCAATATTCTTCATCTTCACTTTTGCTCCTGCAGGCATTTCCTCAGGTTCCCTGTCTTAGTCTTCACTAAAAGCTGCTGCTACCGAAAGGGTTTTTGGAGCAAGTGTTGGAAGAGTTTCTCTGGCTTTACTTGATCTAAGTCTGATGGCTCTGGATGAAGCTTTCTTTGCCATCAGACTGCCGGTGGCAAATCTAAACTGGAGATCATTGTAGGCTTTGCCGGGAGGCCTGCAGCTTCTTCAGCGGATGGCTTCCCAGCACTGCGCCTGGAGCTTTCCTTTTCATTCCCGGAAGACATGGTCTTCGTTTCCCCAGGTTTTTCTGCCGCTTCTTCAGGTCCTCTGGACGCTCCAGCTCACTGCTGCTTCTCAGCCTTCTCTCCGGCCTTGCTGTCCACTGTTCCCTACCAGCGCCTCCCTGCACCAGCCACCCCTGCTTTTAAGATGAAGTCTGTGCAGGGCTTCACTTCACAGGACAGAGTGGGCGGTGAGATCAGGGAGGTAACTGGACGTGGGGGAGATATAGGAGAGTGGTTGAGAGAGGCCCTAGCATCAATCTGCCCAAGGGATTGCTTCTTTTTTCTAAAAAAAAATTGTTTTTATTGATTTTTTTTTTAGAGAAGGAGGAAAGAGATAGAAACATCAATGAGAGAGAAACATCTATTGGCTGCCCCGTGCGTATTGAGTATGTGTCCTGACTGGGAGTCAAACCAGTGACCTCTTGGTGCCTGGGAGGATTCCTAACCAACTGAGCCACACTGGCCAGGCTGGGCTGCTTCTTGCTGCTACAATTCTTACTGTGTGACCTTTCATAACTTCCCTAACCTCTCTGGGCCATGGTTTCCTTATCTAAGAAAGGAGAATAATAAAACTACCTTAGGTTGGTGTTGGGTAGAACAATATATACCTGTGGCACATAGTTGAGCAAAATGTTAAGTGTTATTACTATTGCTGAAAGGTTTTGTTACGGGGCAGTGAAAAGCGAGAAATAGGGAAACTGAGACAAGAAAGCTAAAACAAGGCCAAACAGTGTGGGCCATTTACAGCCAGCTTGTAAATTGCAAGCCCTTATCTTTCCCAAGGAGGCTTGTGAGCAAATGGTTAATGACTCTCCAACTGAAGAATGCAGGAAAGGAGGGGAGTAGGGGGAGAGAAAAGAGTTTTTCTCATGCACTAAACTAAGAAATCAGCCATTTTGGGGAAAGGAAAAGGAATAAAAGAACAGGTTTTTGCTTGTTTGTTTTGTCTTTTTACTCAGAAGAAGCCAGCCATCTTAAGGCTTGGCAATATAAAATTGTCAGGTGCTTCTCGTGAATCCTGGGAAGGCCACACAAAGTGAAAAGGGATCTTGAGAATGAATCTGTATCAAGATATTCAGCAGAGGAGTTTTGACACCTATAGACAGGAGGCTCTATTACGCTTTGAACGCCCACCCGACTCACGAATCAGATTAGCTGCGTGATGTCCATCTGCGTTCCAAGCTGGATGAAGTAGATTTGCTCGCCTTACTTCTTTAACGAATTTGCTTGCTCTACTGGCTTCAATAAATTGGCTTTATCACAACGCAATCAGGCTCTCTTGTTTACATTTATTTATACAAGTCAGGAGTGGGGCGGGAGCAGTCCTCTCCCTCCCACTCAGCGGGCTGTGTGTAAATTTCTGTCAGTGACATTGCCAACCCTGTGTGTTCTGAGGTGCAGGCTTCAGCTGTGACCTTTTGCGCCAAGAAGATAGGCCTGCAGGACTTGTGGGAGTTGGGCCCGGTGATGGGAATTGCACATATGTGTCAAACACTCTCTCTTCAGGTAATGGGCATGCCTTTTCACTGAACGCTGAGGCTGATGTATGTGTTAGTTCCTCTTGCATCTTCTCAGCCCATTTTACACCTGTTGTGAGGATTAATCTGAGTTTGGGCCAAGGACACACTGCAGCTT
Source organism: Lasiurus borealis (assembly GCA_004026805.1). Taxonomy (NCBI): domain Eukaryota; kingdom Metazoa; phylum Chordata; class Mammalia; order Chiroptera; family Vespertilionidae; genus Lasiurus; species Lasiurus borealis. The sequence goes on along the minus strand of PVJN01012900.1, from coordinate 8,893 downwards.
CCTAATGCCCCCTAGAGGATCGGAAAGGTCACTAGCAGGAGCCAAGTCTGCACAGCCAAGAGTACTTGATGTTAACGACATCTCTGCATAACCTGAGTATCTTCATTTGAATTTGGCGGCGTTGAACTTGGAGTCCCTTGGCCTAGGTTCCTCATTAGAAAAATGAAGATAATAATGACTCTCTCAGAGGATGATGGTGAGAATCAAATATGATAAGAACGCACGTGAAATCTTATGATTTTAGATACATCTGTTTTATTGTAGTAATCACGGTCGAAGAGATTATTATTCTCTTCTACAATTCTCTCTTAGAGACCAGTTCGGGTAATAAGACTCTCCCTCAGAGTCAAAGAAGCCATCAACTCAAAATAACATCTCAAGAGTTGAGTAAAACAAGATTGGCTCCCATCTAGAAGACAAACTTGCAAACTTGGGCTAGGAGCGGAGTCCTCTGTTAGCCGGTGAAACTAGAATTTCCCCTCATCCTCTGAAAAGCAGGTAATTGCTGCTAATGGTAATGGGGCAACCCAACCTGGGATGTTATCAAGGTTTTCCTCCAACCTCTTCCTTGTTTCTCCCTCCCCCAGGGCCTTTGCTCCGGGGACATTCTCAGTGTGAGTGTGTGTGTGTGTGTGTGTGTGTGTGTGTGTGCAGGTGTGCAGGTGAGGCTTACTTTTTTTTTTTTTTTTAATAATAACCACCTGAGAATGCTGCCTTCAGCACCTTTGGGCTGAGGGTTCTATAAAAGCAGAGCAGAGCTTTCATCAGTCCACCTGCCTGCTCATCTTCAGCATCCTGTGCTCCCTGCCGCCTGAACCATGATCACAAAGGTCCTCATCTTCTCTGCCTGGTTAGTCCTGGCTGGGACTTTCCCCTTAATACTCCCATGTAAGTGGACGATTGGGAGGTTTCTTGGAGAACAGGGCTAAAATCTCTTATGGTCTGTGCGTCTGTGTGTGTGTGTGGGGGGGGGGCAGAGGGTGCGCCGTGGCACGGGGAAGAGGGAGATAGAGATATGAAGTGAAAGTTGTGAAGTGAAATGGTTAAAACTATATTGACTTGGACTTCAGGGTAGGTTGGGAGGTTGAGCTCTGAGGCCTTGGGCAGTTGAGTGGCCCAGCTCAGATTTGGACTACGTGTTTGAATTGACATAAAGGTGTAAAGACTGGGCAGATGGGATTAGGTAGGTGATTAGAGAGCTACTGAGGGTTTTCTGTGTTCTTCACTAAAGAGGCTTCTTTTATTTAATGGAGGTTTATAAATCCTAGGCTGTATCCTCATTTTATAGCAGAGTAAATTTCAAAATGCTTTAGTTTAGCATTCAGCTGAGTCACACACAATGCAGGCTAGCCATCTGGAAGGAAACGTGTGAATCACATTGGGAAAGGAAAGAAGGCGGTGTTCTGTGGACCAGAGAAAGGGAGCTTTGCCCCAAAGGCTTTCTTTTCTAGTCCTTCCTGAATTCAGCTCTAATAAGGAGTGCATTCCTTTGCATTAAAATAGTTACTTTCCCCGTTCTGTTCCTTTCCCCTCTCCCCACAGTAGCTCTCGATATATCAGATGCTGGGGTTGGGTTCTTAGTTGCATGTGAATGAATGAAAAAGCAAAGCGACCAAATTAGAGAGCTAATGACTTTGGCCTCATTGATAGGATGCTCATAACTAGCTGAACTAGGCAGTCATATGACTATGTATCTTCCACCGGTCGCTCAAGAAGACCCTGTTTGCACCCTCATCAGGCCTACATGGTTATGATGCTTATAGATATTTAGCAAGCCCCCAAATATCTGGACAGAATACTCTCTGGAACACTCTGGAAAATGAAGTCCTAGACATTTAATGAACAAAACGTAAGAGTAGCCCATAGAGTCAACTCCATTGTTATTTTTTCTTTTTTCTTGAATGTATTGGGGTGATATTGGTTAATGAACTTTTATGTAGGTTTAAGGTGTACTATTCTACAATCTGTATTGTGTGTTCACCAATCCAAGTCTTCCGTCACCACTTATCCCGCCTACACCCTCTTCTACCTCTTCCTCACCCCCTTGATTCCATTTTTGATATGCGCCTTGGAAATAGCTGTTTTCTTTGCTCTTTGCCC
>PVJN01012899.1:0-50063 GCA_004026805.1 Lasiurus borealis | reverse complement strand
CCAAGATTTTCTTGGTAACTTACTTTTGGTATCAATATCATTCCATTTTTTCCATTTTGAAGTACATTTTAATCTTCCTTTAAATATAGTAAGTACTCTTCTAGAAAATGCCTGTTTTTAGTTCCTTTGATTTGTAATGCATAGCTTTAGCAATACATCTCAACATATTATTTGTTTTTATCACTGAACCTTTATATTACTATGAGATCTCAAAAGTTTGCTTTTTAGGATAACTTCCTAGACTGTCAGGTTTCTACTTAGGACTCATTGCCTTCTGACTGGGATAACTTACATATTATTTAAAATTTCTTCATTTTATTATTTTGGGGAGTGTCATGAGATCATCTTTGGTTCTAAATCATACATATTTAGTGCATTAGAGGAAAAAATAGTGAATTTCTAACTAGGGCCTCAGGATGAATAAGAGACAGGGTAGTGGAAGAATCAGTGGTAACTGGAGAATGGATAGGCAATGTTGCCAAAAGACATATCTAATAGCAAGACCACTGAAAACTTTAAAGAAACTGTTACATGGATGCTGCTCTAAATGCTTCTTCATTCATTTCCCATAAGTTCACATCAAGTCTGGTAGCAAAAGGGATTTGATTTTCTTCGGGAGACAATCCATCATTAATATCCAAAATAGGTGCCAGGTAATGGTGGAGTTTGGAATTTACTATTGTAAGGATGACATCACTTGGTTACATCCTTCTAAGTAATCCATTAGGTAATGCATCTTACATTTCTCCCATTAACAGAGGTAGTCTTAAAGAAGACAATTGTGGGAGTAAATGTGTTGTATTAATTGACAGGTGTTTTGACCACTAGACCACTTTTAAATTCTCAACATAATATATTTACATGTGTGTATCTATACTTATCCTCAGTGCTGTGCTGCCTGCTAATTTAGTTCAATCTACAATCTCATAAATATATTCCTTTCATTCCAAGATCCTACTCATTACTGTGAATAATGGTCACTTCTTTTAATCTTAAAATAATACCATTTACTGGCACCCTTGTGGTCATACCTGACCCTTCACCCAATTTTCAGGCTTCTTTGCCAACTGTCTGTCTATTGTGGTTCTGTACTTTAAGCATTCACTTTCTTTGTTGAAATGTTTCCTGACAATTTAAGAATAATATTAAATGTTCATGAAGTTCCTCAGATTGTCCTCCTTTGTGCCAATTATCTACCTTGATTTAGTCTTTATGTCTATTTTTTGTACCTTACATAGCCTCTCTTCTTCAGCAACAGAATATGTGCAGCACCAGCTAGTGTCCTGTGGCAAATTCTCTCCCTAATCTCTCAACATGCAAGCTTTTTTTTTTTTCTTTTTCAGTGCTAGACTTTCCCTTTCTCACTCTGCTTAGAAATTTTGTGACATCCATTGTCTGTTATTTCCAGAAGATGCCCAATAAATATTTGCTGAATTAAAATATGTATTTCATTAAACTATAACTCCTTAAGGATATGGACTGTGCCTTAATGCAAATTGCAATTTATATGCATTTAGAAAGGTTAGATTTATGAATTGTCCAAACTCTTTGCAAACACTCTATTTCAGATAGGAGTTCCTTTCAGGGCTCAGCTATCTCCCTATTCTAGCGCTATCCAATTTCCGGTTTCTATGGGTTTTTCTGTGTGTATCTTATAGGTAAAAAAAAAATTGTCCAGTCTGATTCTTTGTAGGAATAACTGAAAGGGCAATAACGGAGCATTTCTTAGTTTTTAAAAAATGGAAGGGGAGGCTCTTCATTGTAGGGGGGAATTTAATTAGATTTACACTAATTAAATTCATTTTTATATTAACATGTTCACAAATATTATTGCATCTAGTTAGGTTTCATTCTTCTAGCTTTACTGAACAATATTCAGTAGTAGTTTTAGATTACAATAAGTTCATTATGAAGATAAGGTGGAATTAGTGTAGGAAGCTCAGCTGGTTGAAGGGGTCTGTACTTTAATTACTGCAGAGGGTGTGCATATTAATTACAACACAAGTGATATTTACTGTACCTCAGGAACATATGACAGGGTAAAGATACTGACAGCACCAGCTAATAAACTCAGTATGATAATGAGGAGAAAAGACCATAAAAATAGAAGGAAATAAAATTATTCATAAAGTATATTGATCCCAAAGTAAAGACATTAAGCTCTGATGAAGGGCAACAAAAGGGAAGCTCCTCACTTTATCAAACAAATAACCAAAGTAGAGAAATGTTAGCAGGGAGACAGATTGTCATTATACTGGTCACATGATCACACTCCAGAGAGTACACAGGAGCCATAAAATGGGAGATTTTTAATAAATCAGCAGAAAATCATACTGTCACCTACAGGAACTGAGGTCACAGTGGCTAAGGACAGCTCCTTGGAGTAGAGAAGTCAGATATGCTGCAGTGAAAACTGGAAGGAGCCGAATGAAGACTAAACTTGGTTAAGAGCCACTGCCCGCTCTGGAAAAGCAAGGGAGCATCGAAGAGTACTGTGAGAATGGCTTACAGCAGCATCCCAGAAGCCCTCTCCCACTTTTCCCTGTGGTTTGAAGTCTCCAGCTATGGGGAACAAGTGGGAATTTACTGTGTAATTTCTCCCATGAATGCTCACTGATCCTGTCTAAGTCTATATGGCTCAGAGGAAAGTTCAAATTTTGGCCTCCAGTGATGAAATCTGAGGTTCTGTTTTGTTTTTACATGTGCCTTCTAAAGCAATGGCCATTTTTTTTTTTACAATTATTTAATCAACTACTAGCATTTATACAATCTTATTTTACGAAAAAGAACAGCTGAAATGCTAATTCTTTATTTTACATCAAATAATTAATGTAGTTAGGTTTTTGTTAAATATTTGTTACTTTGGACTTTATTGGCCAAAATCTGATACAGATTATGCTCATAGTTGACTTATCATGGGTAGAAAGTATATTAGTTACCTATTTACTTTAACACATGAAATAATGATGTTGATCATATTCTTGGAATTGCTTTAAGTTAATTTTCTGAAGAAAATATTTTTGTGGGAGTATAGAGGAATAGTTATTTTAATACAGTATCGGGAATATGTGATATATATTCACATAGTGAACTTGAATCTATATAGTAGAATAGGCAGTTCTAAAATGCTTCAAAATAATAGCGAACCTAGAGAAAATGGAGAGAACAGCATACCTAGTACAGTGCATAATCTGGGCCTGCAACTGTATCTGTTGTCTTAGGAAAGAAAAAAGTCATCATTTTGATTGAAATCTATAAGATCATAATCAAAATGATTAGATATCAATCTATAGAATGAAATTATGGAAAAATTTCACTTTGCAACTTGGGCAAGACAAAGAAAAGACATTTCAGTCAGATCTGAAGGATTTTAGTTTATTCATCCTGGAGCAGAAGTGAAGCTATTCCCTATCACCTTCATGAAGTAGGGGTGCCATCCCTTGTTCCCTATTTCTCCCTTTGTCCATCTTGGGGTCTTTCTCTATCATTAATATTCTAATATTTTCATGCTAGCCTTTCTTTTTGGGGTGCAGTTGAGAGGCTATTTCAATCACATTTTGGTTAACTATATCTAGGATTATTGTTAGCTCAAGAGAACAATGCTTCATGTTCTTTATATAACATGATTATTCATGAAGTAGTTACATATGAGCAGAAGGATCCACCTGAAATTACTCATATATATATCAAATAGTTATTAATATGACCTGCATGAAAGGCCAGTCATAATTAGAATGTGGGAGAAAGAGGTGGTAACTCAAGTTTTATAATTGTTATCATTATGAACTGGGTTATTTTCATTATTATATGTGTGATATTATGATCCTAAGACAGGGAAGCTGTCGTACTGTATACTTCTGGGAAATTGTGTTTGATAAGTATTTATTGAATGAAGAAACTGAATGAAGAGGGAATTGTTGTTTCATCAGTCCTGGAAAATTACTGGTGGTGTTTCTGTTGTTCCTAATAAACTGGGTATTGTCTATATAACACTTATGTTTGGCTTTTGTGTGCTAATATTTATTAATAACAGTACCTCTGTCATCATCTGAGATGTACAAACTGGACAGAGTGGATTACCACTGTCAAGTGGCTAAGCCCTTGAACTGTATTTAGTTATAAAGGAGATAGGTGATAATGGGAGATTGATGTTGAAATAGGGAATATAAAGTCCTCTGTAGTTTACCTTTGGAATGTCCAAATAGTTTATAATAAATATAAATAACTTTAGCAGACATTCAATTATCAAGATGTTGATGTATAGTTTTTGTCCAAAATATTCTGACACTGGAAACAAAAGAATAGTTTAGATGCATACAAATCACATGTGCAAGCTCCTCTGGAACAGATGGGAAATTTCAAGCGTCTGACCCCTATTAATTAGGATTTAGGTGAAGCTATTTGTTGGTAGTGAAGGATCAGAACAAAATAGAGGCAAAATAGAGGGGAAATTTATTTAAAATTTAGTTGAGTATAATCCTGATTTTCTATGTGCTTTATGGGTTCTTCATATAACTTGACTTCTCTTTATCAAGGTTTTACGTTTTCTCCTCTTAGTATTTTTTTCTTGAACTCTCTCGCAGAGTTTCTGCTGCCCTGTGCCATTTCATTTGCCTTTAGTGTATTCTCTTTCTGCGTGAGAAACTTCAGCAATCCATAGTTCATTGTTCAGCATTACTTTTTATCCTCCTCCGACCTCATTTGGTTTTGATACTTATTTATGCAGACTTTCTCTTTTCCAGTTTGTTATGTTAATGGATAAATTTTAAACTTGACATTCTAGGACTGTTCTCTTTTCTATTGGAGAAAGAGTTGAGTCTTTGAACAACTAGTTTGGGGCATCTATCAATGTCTGAAAAAGGAGAGTACTTCTTAGCTTTCTTTACTTCTTCTGTGAAGAAGATAAAGGATATCTGATGCAAATATGAAATAGACATGGAGTCTGATGTTCAACGTGTTTGTAAAAAGCTGAGGATTTAGGAAATAAATCAGTGAGACAAAAATGGATTGTATTACCTAAAGATTGGGGTAACTAGCCTACATCATCAAGTTAAGGAAATCATTATTTTTACATATGAGATAAGTGTATGGACAATCTCGCCACACATTTTGAAGTTAAATATTTAAGTTTAAACAAATTAAGTGGCCTTTAAAAATGTGGTATTACAGGCCCTGGTTGGATGATTCAGTTGGTTTGAGCATTGTCTCAAAAAGGTGTGCATTTGATTCCTGGTCTGGGCATTTCCAGGAGGCAACCAATCAATGTCTCTCTCTCACACATTGGTGTTTATCTCTCTTGCTCTCAAAATCAATAAACATATCTCAGGTGAGAAGAAAAAATAAAAATAAAAATCTGATATTACATTTGACCAGATGAGTCATAAAATTCTTCTGTTTCCACTACAGAAAAAAAACCTTAATTTCAATTGCAGTGAAATGTAATTTACAGAATGTCCTCAAAGCCTTTGAACCTCAGTTCAGAGTTTAATTCCTTTAAGCACCTCAGGCTCCAAGTAATTTTAGAGATTAACATTTTAGAAGGTTAAGTTTCAGTTATAAACAAATTTGTGTGTGTTGATAATTAGAAAAAAAAGTATTTCGTGAAAATCTAAGGAAGTAAGATTAAATAGATAATTAAAAAGTGCAACAACTTCATCAATAAAAGAGATGGATATGATTGTTATTTCCATTCTAGTTCTTGGACCATGTAAATCTTCATAAAACTCCCACTCCTATTTTCTCTTAAGATTGTGTTGTATATTCGTAGTTAGGTTTCCTGTAAGTCTTAGGTATATAGCTCCAAAGAGTGTTTTAAAATAATAATTCATTGAGAAACCTCAGAAGTGCCTCATTGAATAATATGATTAGAAATAAAGGAACAGAAAAGGCAGCTTCTGTTAGAAAATTTCCCAATCTCTTAGAAATCGTCAGATTAATCAGTATCACTAGGAACTATTGAGAAGAGGGAAGGTGCTGTGCTTGTTATTTGATTTAACAATAGTAAGTATCAAAAAAAATGCTTGATTTCATTTGGGAAATAGCATTTTTTCAGTCACCTTTTCTGAAACAATTCCCACCCTCTGTTTCATGGTTCCTGTTACAATTAGTCATTACCTACTGCTGCCTATGATTTGTTGGCAGTTTCTAACTGCAATCTGTTGCTCTATGACAGATCAATTCTTTCAGTCCACAGACTCATTCCTGAATTCAGCCAAAATTATGTGTGTGTGTGTGTGTGTGTGTGTGTGCGCGTGCATGTGTGTGTGTGTGTGTGTGTGTGTGTGTGTATCTCAGTGACATTCCTCTGGCTAATGTGGCAGACCATTCTTTTGAAAGGGTGTTCTTGTGGACACTATTAAGGAACCCTGCATGTAGGTAAAGGGAGTGAATAACATTGATTGATCCACCCCCATGCAGAGCAGATTCAGAGGCTACATATGTAGACTCTAGAATTGGAAGTATGTTCACTTAGTCTCGTCACTGTAAGGAGAAAATTTCAGAGGAATATTTAGTTAGAGGAGTGCTTCTGAGCCTACTGGAGAGAATTTGTAGAAATCGTGTTGTTTATACCCACACACATATAGATGTATACACACACCACTGAGTTTAAGTAATCCTAGTAAGATTCATATTGCTAGAGTTTTTCAGCAAAAGAAATTATAGTTTTGTTGCAATCAATTTAACAGTCAGATCTTTGCTGTAGCAAAATATATGCTTCATATCCCTTCAAAATTTACGCAGTTTGCACATATAGATATATGCTGTATATATTTTGAAGTGATACGTATGTTGAAATTTTTCCTCACTTAAAATCATGCTGCATAATTGATTGGAAGAGTTACTCTCGTCACAGTCTATTTTTATAGCAGAGCAGAGGCTGTTTGAGATGCTTGTGGTATTTTTCCCCCCTCAGATGCTTTACTCTATTGCAAGAAAAGGAAAAACTAGTCATTATATAGCAAGATACTATTCATTGTTGATTTGTTCAGAACAACACTGAATTAAGTAACATTACTGTGGCAAGATAAATATGTAACAAACAATGTTTCTATTAGCTTTTGTCCCCATTGTTGGATTCAGTGGGACTCTCTTTGGGATACACAGACACACACACACACACACACACACACACTCATTGACATTTAAAAAAACGTGTAGTTCCTTGAGTTTGCTACCTTAGGAGTAGTTGCTTCTCACCATATAATAAGGTCACCTCAATTGCAAGTCCAGGACTACAAGAGCTGCCAAATTAAGGAAATTGGTAGACTTTTAAAGAAAACACTCCCATTGAACCCAAAGCAGGTGTTTCACTGTATGTTATATATTGGTGGAACACCCTCAATTTGTCAACCTGCATTTTCTTAAAGTATAAACTAGCTGCTGTATTGATTCCATTTTCCATTTAGAGCTCTTAAAGGGGTACCCTTCTTTGGCTCCTGTAAAACTACCAGTTTTCCTCACTCTAAACATAAGATAGGGTAGTCATTCACAAGAAGTTACTCAAAATCACTTGAAAAATACTTAATTTTTTTTTCAAGCTCAGTTTGGGAGGATGCCATAGATAACATGGTCATTATGCAACTCTACAAATAAATCATGACAGCTGAAGCAAAATTTATTTATTTATTTAATAATCTTTATTGGTGAAAGTATTACATGTTTCCCTCTTTCCCCCCATTGACCCTTGCACCCTGCCCCTGCTTCAGCGCCCTATTGTCTGTGTCCATGGGTTATGCATATATGCATACAAGGTTGATTATCTCCCACCCACCCACCCTCACTTTCCTTGAGATTCCGCACTTTGTTCCATGCTCAAGCATAATTTAAATTGTAAACCAATATAAGCATACCTTGTTTCATTGTGCTTTGCTTCATTGCACTTCAAAGAGCTTGTTTTTGTTTGTTTGTTTGTTTTTTTTACAAATTGAAGGTAAGGCCCTCCATCAGCAGAAAGATTATGACTTGCCTTATTGCAGTGGTCTGAAACCATTACCTGTAATGTCTTTGAGTTGTGTCTGTATACACACGCATATAAGAGCTAGTAAGTAGCATAGGTAGGATTAGGTTGCAAAATGCTTTATTTTTTAGTCTAATTGCTCTTTTTAACAAATCCTTTTATAAAGAAAAGGGAAAGTTCTTAAACAAAAAAATGTGGAAATTGAGGACTGAGAATGTTACTTTAACCAAAGGACATTGAAAGGCAGTTCTGATATACTTCATTTTACATTATCATTTTTTTTGTAATCATTTAGGATAATCTTTTTTTTATACTTCTTATAGAATTAAGGCTAGAAAAAAATTTTTAAGTGAACATTGGAACATTACATAAGATTAAAGTCTACTTTAAATGTGTTCTTACTGAACATAGACTAAAGACTTTATAAAATTATTTGGATTTTACAAGATCAGCATAAATAGCAGAAAATACACAGAAACTAATTCAAACATATTCCTTTGTTCTGGTAAATTACTATATATGCCTCCAGCTTCCTCATATGTGAGATTGTATAAAAGGAGATTATTTTTGCCCTCCCAATGTGTTTTATTCACCATTTAAAAACACATTTGAAATATATTTCCATTGTGTGAGAAGTGATATAAATAAATTTGGTGATTAATATTTTTTTGATCAACTTAAGTGCAACAATATGACTTCTAATTTGATACTACACAAGCTTCCTTTTCAGCAGTCCTGCCTTTCATTTGCTATATCCCAGGCTGATCTTGGAAAGAGAATTTGTTAGATATATTTTTCACTACTCTTTTCCAACTTGAACTGTTAAAACAGAACTGGAGAGTGGGCATATAGCCCTGTTTCCAGGTGTGCCATATTGAAATGTGTAAAAGTGTGAGGGAATTAGGAAACTCTTAAACTCTAGGCCTGTAGGTGATTCCTGAGAGCTTGGCCTATTGAAACGTGCACCCTGCAGTACATACATATATTATCTGCAGTATATAAACATGCTTACAGACACTTTCTATAAAAATGGCGGAATAGCTGTCAAGATGACATCTCCCCATGTTAAATAAAGATCCTGCTCTTTTTTGTATTATTATTCCTATTGTTTTATTTCTATTCCCTGTCCTACCTATTGGTGTCTTTTGTGGCACTTCAGCTATGATGAGACGGGCGGGTGAGCAGCTTATACCAGAATTGACGCCAGCTGGTTTAGAAGACTGGCAAGCCCTCAACTCTCCTCTATCCACCAAGTTAGAGATTGACTTTATTATCTCTGCTGTAGCTCCATGCCATGCCCAGTCTCCAATGGCTCAGAATGCTAGCATATAACACAGCCCTATTCACCATCACACTTATTTTGATCTATTCCTAACTTCAGGAAATGCCCTTTAAAAACAACTACCAAAAAAGTGAGGGTCATCCACTTCTAATGCTGGAAACCCTGTGATAATCTGTTCCATGCATTCAAATGAAAATATGACTTCTTGGCAGAGAATAGTATTATAATGTAAAATCCCATATGCTGTTATACAGTATGTTGCAATCTGTTTTACGGTTGCCTCTATTCTAACGAGTGAATACTGCCAATAAAGCAATTGAAGATAACACTAATTGCTTATTTCTGTGATCCATAATTTTTATGGCTGCCTTATAGCTCTTTAGTCAAATAGATGCTTTTTTGGCCTTTAAGATCTAGAACTCATGCACGGTAGCAATGGAAAGTTGTATGTGCTAGCCTGAGAGGCTTTTCTGTACTTGATGAATTGGATGCAGCAGAAAAATAATGGGAAGATATGAAAGAAAAGAAAAAAAATCTTAAATTGGCTCTAACAGATGAACACTAGATTTTATCAATATTTAGTTAACTTCACATAAATGCATAAACATCTGGCTATATCTGAGACTCCATTAGGCTGTTAGGGCTTCTTTGGCTTCATGCATTTTTGGAGACTGTTGAAAGCAAAAGTGACCATGGAAGACATGGGGGTATGTGAGCACAGCTAGTTGGCGATGAGTTTCTACATTTGACCCTGGTTTTGCCACATGTTGACAATATTACATGTGACCTTGAGCCAGTGATTCAACTTTTCTGAGTTGAAAAGCTGTGATGACACTTTGTGAACTGTCAATTTGTGCTTGGTCCCTGTTTGGAGCCATCATGACATGCCTTCTCATGAATAATTCCATAGAAACCTCAAATTGTAAATCACTTGTTCTAGAATTTATCTAGTCCTTTGCTACTCAAAATATAGTCTGTAGATCAGCATCACTGGCATCACATAGGAGCTTGATGGAAATACAGAGTCTCTGACCCTACCCAAGGACTGCTGATCAGACTCTTCTTTTATCAAAATCTCTAGGTAATTAGTATGAACACTAAAGATTGAGAAGCTCTGATCTAGTTTCAATAACTTCATAGGTTGAGGAAGTTGAAATTCAGCAAGATGATGATGATGTGATTCACAAGAGGTCACGTGTATTCAGTGCCGAGACGGGAGCCTGGGTCTTCTGATCTTTAACCCACAATCTTTATCTTAAATATGGATGGTTGACATATAGAGTGTGACAGATTTCAGATTAACTACATAGGCTCAAAAATGGGCAACATATTTGTAGCTTAAAATAGTATAAGTCAGAAAAGCCATCTGTCTCTGCTTTATTTGGTCTGATAGTGAAAATTAAAGCAAACAATCGGTTGTATTACTGCGATTAAATTATTTATTAAAAGCATCTGAATACCCATAAATTTCTATTCATGAAGTATGGTAAATACATTCTCAAATGGAAGAATTTAGCTATTAAAAGTGTATGTGCAAAGATCACAGGTACCTAGTATTCCATTTTTCTATTCTCTTTAGCTATGATTTCTTTGGTAAGAAAAAAGGAATATGCTTATGTATAAATACGTATTTATCTCTTCTGTTCTAATGAAAATATACCATGTGCTATCCCCAAATGAGGTGCCAAAGGATTTTTACAAAACAATAGCTTAAATATATACTATTACTATGTTATCAAACACACTGGCAATGTTTATTATATTTATAAGAGCTGAGCACTGTAAACTACATATAAATGATCACATTTAATCTTCACCAGAATTCTCTGGGGCGCCATTATACTGATTTTATATAAAAAAAAGGATGAACCCCACATTGAGAGAAGTCAAGAAGAGAACTTGCCCAAGGACACATCCAGTAAGATAAAAGAGGGAGAAACTCAGGAATGAGGAGTTTACGTGAGCCTTCCAAATTAATGTTGTGATTTGGGAGTAAGACTTTTGAGTCCTAATTCCTTACATTTTGACTTAATTAGATATTTTCTCAAGATGTGAACTTTTACCATAATTTTGTGCAGAGAGGTTGGATTGGAGGTGACCCATTCTCTCTTTCGGACCACGCATGCAGGAGGGTGAAAGAGCACATGCCCTGGACTTCTAGAAGCGCCTGTAACCATGGCAAGAAGGAGACTCACACTACTCTCTCCATAGTCAGCTGCTGCTTTCCTAACGATGCTGCTTTTCTAAGTTCTTGTTTTAGTCACTCTTACTTTCTGGTGCTGAGATGGACAAGTAAGGTTTGTAGTAAAAAAATGCTATCATATTTGCGAATGAAATTGCTTACTTTTCATACTTTTCCTAATGAAATCAGCTGCATGGCCATTCACAGAGACATGGGTGTTTAGGAGAGAAGGAGGACACTGGGACCTAAATGGCTCTAGAGACAGCTGTGGGCATTTTATGATTAAAGGTGAGGAGCTAGAGAGAAATACTTGAGAGGAAAAGGAGCAAGAACAAGAAAGAACTGGTACTAGTAATGGCAGAGACAGTAGAAGTAACAGTAATAATAAGCAGATGGCAAAGGGCTTGATCTGGAAAAAGAAAGAAAACACACACACAGACATACACACACACATACACACACACACACACATAAGCAAATTTATGATGTTCACCCCCATTTTATGTGGCACATTTGGTTTCTTGCTAATAGTCCATGTGTGGAATCTCTAAAGCTGTACCTTGCCAAATGTTAACTGTTAGTGTATGCCGAAACCTCGTTAGGAAAGGAATGTGATCAGAAAACAAGGAACATTGCAACCAGCTGTAACTTATAGCATTCAAGTAATTCTATTGCTGTAAAAGACACACTCTCATTACTTAACTCCAACACTTTGTAATAATTCATAGAAAAACAGTTTTCCATATTATTTTTCTTCAAATTAGCTGACCAGATTCTACATTATCTTACAGTTCCAGGTTTTACTGCCTGCTTTTTTTTAAATACCAGAGAAAAGATCAATTTAAATATCTTCAGCCTCCCAACATGATGTCATTTAGATATATTGCAGTATTTGTGATAGTTATTCTGTTTTTAATGAGATTTTTCAAAGAAAGAGAGTAGTAGATCATCTCTTAGATACAAAAAAAGTTTAACCTATCACAAAATTATGATTTCTTAGAAGAAACCTCATGCAATGTGTAACCTATCAGGATTATAGAGACACAATGATTCCTCATTTTTCTTTGTGTCCTGGTTAATTTTTGAAACCTTTCTGCTTTACTTTAGAAATGGGACTTTGCACTGCCTTCTTGTTTGGCTCTGATCAGCTTGATTTTTCAGCTAAACCAAGGTGCTTTTATTTCACCTCTTTGTGAAATTGGCTAGTTTCCTGAAGTTATTCTTCCATTATAATTTAACACATTAAGAGGAGAGTAGAAAAAAAAAGATCTGATATGGTATTATTTTATTACTGCATACAACTTCATTGTTAGAATGGCAAATACAGAAAAGGCACTACACACAGATGGCTAAAAAGTTAAAGCTGAGTAAATGATCAGAGAGAGAGAGAGCTAGAGAAAAAGAAACACCATAGAATCACATTATAGGCATGTTCCTCTGTGTTCCTTTGTATGCATGTTTTTGAATTTGAAATTCAAATAAGGCATATATGTGTGTATGTATATGTGTGTGTGTGTGTGTGTGTGTGTGTGTGTATGTGTATAAAATTGAAAACATTCTTTGATAAACAAGCAGACCAGATATCCAAACAAGAAGATGCTGGTCTGCCCTCTCTTCCCATTAAATCACAGAAGCCCTAGCCTTACCTTATGTTACAGGAATGGAATTATAGGGATTAATATGAGCAAACTTAACCCTTTTTAACTTACCATCACATAACGCTTTCAGCTTACATGTCCTGAGGATTCTGGGCAGGGCACCGTGGAGGGGAGATTGAAGGGATGCAGAAGGAAGGAGGATATGGGGGAGAGGAATAATAGAAACCTTTTAAATATATTAATGCAAAATGAAAAGTAATTCAGAAATGCAATTTAGCAATGACCTGTCCTCTGGGTGGTTATGAAAAACAGACTTGTTTTCTTTTATAAAGAAATGCTGGCATGCTTGACTTTAGTGAATCAAGAGAATTGTTTGGCAAATAACAGTGATGGTGTGTGTCCTTGTCAGAACACCTGCTGTATTCTCCCAGCAAACACTAGGGCCACGGCGTCTCTCCTCTAATGACACCTCATCAATCCGCTCCTATCAATGTCCCAGCCATGGAGGTGACTTCGAGTACTCAGAAGCCTTAGAAAATGTCAACGTTTTGGGAGAAAAGGTCAGTCACAGCTTTTCCCCCCCACCTCCCCTGCCAAGCCACCGTGGGCCTGGCGTTCATTATCCTAATTAAATCCAGCAGCTGAACATCTTCTTATCTGTAGGGGAGGAGAGCAGGGGCATGATGCAATAGGATTGATTTGCATATCCAAAGTTAATTAGTGCGGAGGAGCAGGTGTACAGTAATAATAATTATCACACATGACAATCACCTGTGACCACTTCCCTGCGCCCCTTCCGGGATTCAGCACAGTGATTGCTGGCTGATTTTTTTCCTTGCTTGATACCCATCCTGAGCTGTTTATGTCCTTGTGCCTCTCTTCACAAACCTGCTGCGAGTAGCTCTCTGTTCCTCAACAGGCGCAGTATTTTTCTCTAAAGGTATATTTTCCCCCTGTTTCCTTTGGAGGGAGAGACTGTTGTAAGGCAGCTATTTTCCATTTTGTTTGCTGAAGTTGTCACAGCCTGGTGGAGCCTGAGTATTTATTTTTAGATTACATGTAAGCGGATAAGGAAAAAAAGGCACTCGGGATCATACTTTGAAAGTCCCACTTTGCATCATTTGAACATTTTATCTTTAGCATATGTTGGCAAATGAATTTGATCCAAAATAAACTTATTAGGCAGCAGACACCTGAAACCAAGTGACAGTTTGATGTTTGCCACAGGCTGCCCCTGACAGTTTGCAGAGGGCAGTGGGCTGAACCCACAGCCTGCTTCCTGGCCCAGTGTGTGGACAGTGCAATAGGAAGCAGTCTGAGGGTCCTCATTGGACACCAACCTGGAGATGCTGGAAAGGATTTCAGTGTGTTGGTTAGGGTCTGGCAGAATGGAGGGTAAACAAACAAACATGAGAACGATACACCAGTAGTAAGTCTTCAAAGTGTAGCCTCGGAGCAGATTCAGAACAGTTCACAGGATGGCTCTTGAGGTGCCTTCCTCACAGAATGCTTAGATGGATTACATTCTTTGGATTTCACTTGCACGTAAATGCGTAGGTTGTGCATGTTTGAACGTGTTTTCTCTGTCAAACAAGGGTAATTTTTCCAAATTAAGCCAAAAAAGCATGCCTTGGAAATGGGATGTGCTTTTATAGAAATGAATGATTACTTTACGCTGTACAAGAGTTTAACAGTCACAATGGTAGGCTAATAAGTAGGTAAGAACAGAATATTAAATATAAAGTATTTTTTTGGGTAAAGTGGAGGCATTAATGTTAAATTAGCTATGAAACTGGCTGTTTTTAATTTTTTTTTCATCTTGACGTTTGTCTGTTTCACTTTTATTTGTCAGGGTACACTTTTGCCAATCAAGTCAAGTATAGCAGGTAGACCTCTCTTTCCCACAGCTCTAATGATAAGTGACAGCTATAGCAAAAGGCACTCAACCGCCTGCGGAATGCATTAAAAATTCAAAACTTTGCTTATCAGTCTTTTATTAAAACTTTCTGTAATTGTGCAAAATTATTTCCCCACTGGGTTAGCTTTCAATATGAAGTACAATTATATTTCTGACACAAAAGTAATTAGAGTTAAAAAAAAACTGCAAGAAAAAAGAAGTATTTATTTTTTAAAGCAAAAATCCATCCATTTTACATCTATGAAGAGGCATTGCAATGAAAAATTAAGCAATTACTGAACTAAAGCTCCTGTTTGAACATTTAACTTTCAGCACTAGACAGCTGGGTGGAAATCCAGCTTGTAGAAATTTAAAGGAATTATGGCTTAGAGTTAAAGACTTTCTAATACTTATCCATTTACCAAGGAAATACTTTGATGTATTGTATCTTTAATCTATCTGTGTTAGTGTAGCTAAAAAGTGAACCTAAGTTCTTTCCAACAGGATAAATATTAATTATAATGTATTTTGTGGAATTAGCTTGGTTTTTCTATATGACTGATGTCTTCTTAGGTTAAGTTTTTAATTCAAAAGCTGGTAGCTCTGGAAAGTGGGCTATTCTTTGTAGAGCAATGTTTGAATAATTTCCAAACTTCCACTTTGGTCATCTTTATTTATTTTATTTTTTAAAAATATATTTTTATTTATTTTAAGAGGAAGGGAACGGAAGAGATAGAAACATCATTGACGAGAGGGAATCATTGATTGGCTGCCTCCTGCATGTTGGACCTAGCTCGAAACCCAGACATGTGCCCTAGCCTGGAATCGAACCTGGGACCCTTCAGTCCACAGGCTGACACCCTATCCATTGAGCCATTAGTGTGTTTTTTTTAATCTAAAACCCTGTCAATCAAGTTTCTAGAAAAAGAATTGCCATGTGTAGACTCCCCTGAGATACAGATATTAACACATATTCTCTTGGGCATCTTTAATGTATAAGTCACTGTAGTTGGAACTCTGGGAAATATGAAGGTATGAATTTGTATTTTACCTGGAGGCTTTTAGAATCAGCTCAAATTTCCATAAAAGCTGACACTACTGCCCTTTCCTATATTCCACCCTAATGGCACATACTTATTGAACACAAGGAATAACAATTATGTATTTTATCTAGTACTCACATGACATCAGGCAATTCCACTTAAATCCAACAATTTTCAAGTCTTACTCAAGTGCCTGTTCTTGTTCTCAACTAGCTCACAATCTAGTAGACATGTGAACACTAACTACATTCTATGTGAAAAATACCAGGCATCTTCTAAGTGGGAAGTACAGGACCATAAATTGATTGTGGGGAAATACTGGGAAAAAAAACATATATTATATGTGCTATATAACCCAAGGCTAATATGCACATTGTCCACTCAACTGGGAGTTTGATCAGAAGTTCGACCAGGGGACAGGGCTGACCAGCCAATCTCCTGTGGCCCCTCTCCCCAGCTGGCCCTGCTCCCTACCGGCCCCCTACCTCGATCAGGGGTGGGGCCATCCAGTCAACCTCCCACATCCCCTCCCCCCAGCCAACCCAGCTCAATCGGCCCCAATCAGTGTGGGTAGACTGGACCCCACCCCTCCCACCCATGCACAAACTTGCGCACTGGGCGGGAAGTAGAAATATAATTTCAAATTTATTACTTTAAATTTGTCTTTTTGTACACACACACACACACACACACATGGCATAAATATAAATAGGGAAACTAAAAATTTAAATAGTCTTTAACATGAAATGTGTTTACAATTTTTTCTTTTTTTTTAATTTAACTTTATTATTGCAAGTATTTCAAATATTCCCTTTTCTTCCTCATTGACTCCCTCCTCTTCAGTTCCTGCCCTTTCCCCAGGCATTCTTTGCACTATTGTCTGTGTCCATGGGTTATGCATATAATCATAAGTTCAATTTACTACCACCAAACCACACTGCAGGAAATTCTAAAGGGACTGTTGTAAGAAGAAGAAATAGAAAGAGAGCAACACAGGATAAAGAATAAAAATGGCAATAAATAAGTACCTATCAATATGTTTACATTTTTATCTCATATGTAGATGTGTTTATACTTCATTTGGGAACTAGCATCATATGGTAGTAATCATACTGTGCATGAAAGGTTTGGAAACTTATAATCTTGGTTATACCACTAGTTAGGGTGTCTTTAAAAGAGTGATTAACATTTAAATTATGTGGTAGTCAAAGTCTTGTCTCTTCCTTTCTAATTTCTTCTCCTAGATCCATGGTTGGCAAACTGCGGCTTGCGAGACACATGCAGCTATTTGGCCCCTTGAGTGTGGCTCTTCCACAAAATGTGATGGCCTGGGCAAGTCTATTTTGAAGAAGTGGAGTTAGAAGAAGTTTAAGTTAAAAAAATTTGGCTCTTCAAAGAAATTTCAATCATTGTACTGCTGATATTTGGCTCTGTTGACTAATGAGTTTGCCAACCACTGTCCCAGATAGTAAGCATTTATTAAAAGATTACTATGAACCAGGAACTTTTCTAAGCTATGTATTAATCCAATAGATAACAACCTGGTGAGGGATAGATTATAACCATCCCCATTTTACTAATTAAGAAACTGAAGCAAATACAGATTACATAACTTGCCCAAGGTTAGACCAGAAATCTGAAGGTTGGATTAGTGAATTTCTAAAATATTTTCTAATTGTAACTTTAATGACTTTCCTATGGTAGTGCCAAGGACTCATTTAATAATTCATCCACAATCTATTGAGCATCTACTACGTGCCAGATATTTTGCTAAATTTGGATTGAACCAAAACTGAAAGAAAGTTCGGGTCTATTTGGCAGGTAGCTGTATAATCCTATAACTATGGAAACTAAGAAAAGAAAATATGAATTGGCCAGAACATGTCATAAAAAGTGATATTAACATGAGTGGGAAAGTAGGGATAGAGAATGACAGGTGAACAAGGAAGCCAAGGAATCAGAGCAGGGGACCACATTAGCCAGGGAGCAAATGTGAAAGAGAATGGTGTGTTTGAGAAACTGAAAGTATCTTAGCCTGGAAATATTCCATACTACGTATGGGGAGTAATAAGAGGCTAGAAATGAGATAAGAACCAGATCCTGAGTATTTGTTGGGCATGAATTTTAGCTGGTAGTGGATGAATTACTCAGACTTTAAGTGATACAATTATATGATTAAATTAGAGGCTCAGTGCATGAAATTCCTGCAAGAGTAGGCCCTTCTTCCCCTGGCTGCTGGCACCAGTTTCCCCTCTGGCATCCGGGACCCTGACTTTGCTCTCAGCCCTGGCTTTGTCCAGAAGGTCATCTGGAAGGATGTCTGGTCTAATGAGCATATTATACTTTTATTATTAAAGATTTCCATTTTAGAAGTTGTATTTATGACTCTGGTGTAAGATTGGAGAGGAGAGATATCAGGCTGGAAGTCTAGCTTTAGGAGTATTGAAATTATCTTTTATTTCACTAACTCATTTATGCCATTCTATTACTTTATTCATTCATTTGTTTAACCTATAAATTTTTGTGTGCCTACTATGTCCCAGATTATGTACTATGTTCTTGGTGTTTAAATTCTACTAGTGAAGAAAACAGGCAAAAATATTTGCCCTTGAGGAGCTTAAATTCTAGCAGAGTTTATGTACAATTACAAGGAAGTGGCAGTGGGTTTGATAGGACAGTGGTTAGTACTGAATATTAGGTTCCTGAAACAAGATCTGAAAACCCATAGAGAATCAATTATTGGATAACAGAAAACGATCTCAACAATTAAAAAGAGATTTTACTAATTGAGAAAGGTGGGGGAGGTAGTCAAACTGATTTCATGGACCGTGAGGATAGAACAGACAGGAGTCCATGGCCACTGGGAAAATTCTCTGGGCCATCAAGATGATTCATGAGACTGCTGATTGTCAGTTGGCTGCTTCTAACCTCCTGACCTTCAACGCCAGAAGTTTCTACAGCAAAACTTCCTCTTGTATGTTTTGATTTGATATTTGGTGGAGGAATAAATATAATGTCACTAACAACTATGCCCAAAGAAGGGACTTCCTGAAAGCAAAATAAGTGGCCATAGAGGTTTTATACTGAGAATTCATATTTTCAGGCATTATCTAAAACTCAAGTCCTGTGATTATCTTAATTAGAATAAGAGTGAGGTCCATCTATTGCAAACTTTAGAGAATAGTATATCAGTTTTATAAACAAAAAGAAATAGCAAGTTTGCAAAGAGTTTATATCACATTGAACACATTGCAGTGATTCTCAATAGGTAACAATGCTACTTTGTCATATGTGGTCTCCTTGACCTACTAGTTATATGAAGCTTTATAGAAATGATAACCAACAAAGAGAAGCTGGGTAAGTGGGTGGTTAGAATCAGCTCCTCAGGTCTCTTGCTAGCCTTGATGTTGACTTCTTTGAGGCAGACATTGGGTCAGATTCTTGACTTTTGTGGGCTTGTCTGTCCATTGGTAGAAAGGCAGTACTTTGCACCCAAAGAGGGTTCATGAAGTGCTTTAAGAGCTGAATTGAAAGACTGTAACACCAAACATAAGTGGATAACATTCTCTTTTTATTGATGGCATGAATAAGAGGCATAGGTAATTTGACTGAAACATCTTTGAATAATAGCCTTTTCAGAAGTGGGGAATGATTGGCAGAGACCCAGAAAGCAAGGACATCCTATGCCTTGGTCCTGGCCATTGTAATTTTGAATCTAAATGATAGGATTGGAACTGGCTTCCGATCCTTGTGGGCTTGAAGGTGTAGGAGAGGGAAAGCAAGCAGAGATCTCCTTCTCTACTGTTGAGGCCCTCTGACATTCTGCTGAAGTAACTTTGACTCCTTGGTGCTGTTAGTACAAATTTAGAGAATGTCAGTCTTGGGGAGAAAAGTGATAAAATTAACAACAGAGGAAGAAAGGGTCTTTGTTTACTTTCCCTTTTCCTGGTATATGGCGAAACAGGTTAAACACCTGTGAGAAGAGGGTGCTTCAGGGACACCCTCATACTCAAATTGTTCCTGGGTGTCTTGGAGATTGCACTCCTCTCCTTGTGCAATGATTAATTGCCTCTTCTCCACTGGCGAGGCTGGCAGCGAGGAGCAGGGCCTTCACCTGCAGGTGTTGCCATGGCAAAGGACACTTAGAATAGATTCAGGAAACATTAAAAGGCAAAAGTGAAAATGAGAGGAGAAAATAGAAGCTTGATTCAAGGAGACATTTGCATGGATCAAATTGCCTCCCTCACAAAAGCTATTGCCAAACTCAACATCAACCTTACCTTATTCCTCCTGGCTCCTGAGGTTCTTTGAGTCTTGGTAATCTGGAGCAGAAGCTGACTTTTTATAAAATAAAAAAAAATTAAATATAGCAAGATTTGTTGTTACATACAGTAAAATTATTTTGCTCCTAGGAGACATAGTTTGGTTTCTTAATCCAAACAGTTAAGAAATTATGAAAAAAGAATTGGTTTATGGACTCTCTAAAACAATTTCTTTTTCCCTATTCAAAAATCAACTAAGCAAAGTAGCTCATTTCATTTGCTACTCTGAATTTTTCTCTCATTACTACCTTCTTTACTGTCCATGTGGCTTCTCAAGGAAGCTAAGTCATATATCTTCTGTGTCACTCAGAGACTTTGCCTTAACTTTCACTTAGCTTGTATATTGAACTCAATTTTCTTTCTTCCTTAGTTGCACATTTTTGCCTATTTTTCAAAATAATCTAGTTTATTTACTAAGATTTCCCAGAACTTAAAAATATTTATGATCAGATTTCCTACAAGTCATCATTATTCACTAAGTTAGGAAACTATATATCTATTTTTATATTTTTGGAATTTCCCATTTATACCAGTGACAGGTTTCCCCTACCCCCTTTTTAAACTTTGATTAATTAATGAACTTTATCTACATTGTGATGTTAATAATGATGACAAATATGTGTTGGTTGCATAACCAGTCATATCAGAATCCTTGGGTGTGAGGCCTAGGGTATAGATGCTATCTCAAAACTACCCAGGGTTGAAGAATCATGTGGTAGAAGTTCATGGGATGATTGAGAAGGCAATGCCTGTTCCATCATAGAAATTCAATACGTATTGGTTTTCTAAATTTCTTACGAGTTCTTGTAAAATAAATGTTCAGTCTTCTAGCTATCCTTTTTAGCAGGACAGAGTGAAATGTAGGCCTTGGAAAGGTTGAAATGCGGCACATCTATTGTGGGACTGTTCTTTCTTTACTCTTCTGAATTGGTTGAGAAATACCAATTCACTCTTAGGTGCTCTTTCTATTAGTATTTATTTATTTATTTTAATATATTTTTATTCATTTCAGAGAAGGAGGGAGAGAGATATAGAAACATCAGTAGTGAGAAAGAATCTTTGGTCAGCTGCCTCCTGCACACATCCCCCCCCACCCCCCAAGCCTGCAACCCGGGCATGTGCCCTTGACCTGATTTGAACCCAGGACCCTTCACTCCACAAGCCAGTGCTCTTATCTACTGAGCCAAATCAGGAGAAAACAGGAAACAGTTTTTAAAATAGGATTATGTTCCTTAAAATGGAAAGGCTTGCAGGTAACTTAGATGTGTACAGTGA
Organism: Lasiurus borealis; assembly: GCA_004026805.1. Lineage (NCBI taxonomy): Eukaryota > Metazoa > Chordata > Mammalia > Chiroptera > Vespertilionidae > Lasiurus > Lasiurus borealis. The sequence goes on along the minus strand of PVJN01012899.1, from coordinate 28,507 downwards.
GGTCATGTTGTTGGTAAGCACTTGGACTGGGCAGAACCATTGTCTGGCTATTGGAGTTATCTGTGTGTGCTTTCTAAGCCTTTGATTTAATCTAATTTTTCTGTTGCCTGTAAAACTACAAAGTTTCCTTACAGTGACTCTTCTCTTATGTGATCTGGGGTATGGTTAACCTTGCTTTTCCTATCTCAGTGATTGGCAAACTCATTAGTCAACAGAGCCAAATATCAACAGTACAACAATTGAAATTTCTTTTGAGAGCCAATTTTAAAAATATATATATTTTATTGATTTTTTTACAAAGAGCAAGGGAGAGGGATAGAGACTTAGAAACATCGAAGAGAGACATCGATCAGTCGCCTCCTGCACGCCCCCTACTGGGCATGTGCCCGCAACCAAGATACATGCTCTTGACCAGAATCGAACCTGGGACTCTTTAGTCCGAAGGCCGACTCTCTATCCATGGAGCCAAACCGGTTTTGGCAAGAGCCAATTGTTGTAAACTTGAACTTCTTCTAACGCCACTTCTTCAAAATAGACTCGCCCAAGCCATGGTATTTTGTGGAAGAGCCACACTCAAGGGGCCAAAGAGCTGCATGTGGCTCATGAGCCACAGTTTGCCGACCACTGGCCTATCTTAAAAGTCAGTTCAAATAAACAAAGGATCTTTTCAAGAAAGGTAAGTGGGAGGTTGCCCTGTGACATCTGTTCTGAGCTAGAACCTGGAAAGGATTCATCGGCCCCCTGATGGGAAAAAAAAATGTCATTTAAATGGACTAAGAAAGGAAAGGGAAGAAAGATAAATGAGAAGGGCCTGGCGCTGAGACCTAGTTCTTCTATATGGAGTGGCTAATGTAGTTCCAAAGTTTGTTATGTGCAAAGAAAATAACCTCCAAAGTGAGTACTGATGCTAACATAATTTGTCGTTTGAAGGTCAGCATAGCAAAATTTGCCAAGCCATCTTTTTAGATATACTATCTATCTGGAAAAAGTTATGTACTAAGATTGTCCCAGATTTTCTGAATATTCTGATTAAATTTCAGTCTGGTTGTACTGTCTTACTTACACATTATGTGTGAAACTGAGGCACAAGAGTGAATTACCATCCACTGAGGGTCTCCCTTATTCTACACTCACATGGTCTTATGGGAAGGCCCAGAAGTCCTTTGATGGGACAAAAAGAATTAATGCCAAAGTTGAGTGAGTTACAGCCGCTAACACCTAATTAACATCATTTTGTGCCAGTTGCTTTTGTTGGGCTGGATCCACACATAATATAATTTTAATCCCGTTTATATACACTCTTGGGATAGATTTGAGATCAGCATTGCCATTTAAGTGAGGTTAATCAAGCATATTGTATGCAGCGTTTGTTTCTCCATTGTATGTGAAAGGTGACCACTGTGGATGGGTTACCCAACTGGCCGCTTACTCTATTTACAAGAAAGAGGTGGTTTTCAGTATCTGATCATTAACCCAGCCTCAGCCCCAGCGACTCTCTCTGCCTAGTCCTTGGAATGGTGCAGCTGTTGTCAGTCACAGAGGAGAACTCTGGTTAGGAAACGCTTTGCTTGGCTGTGGTTGCATGCCTCTACAGCAGGGGAATGGTGGGGGGAGGAAAAGGGGGAAAAATACAACTCCCCTAAAAAGCAAACACCATTTTTTGTATGCCTGGTTCTGTTTATGTATATAAAATGGACATTATGGTGGAGTGAAAAAGACCCTCGTAAAAATCCTTCTTGAAAACTATTGTTGCTGACAGCCGTGACCTCTGTGAGTCTGCATGTTTACCCATAATTCATAATTAACAAAGACATTAGAACTGCCACAGGAGAATTCTGGGCTTTATTTCTTTCTAACTGGGCAGTACTAATGCTGGAAGTGCTCCCAAATCAGTGATTTAACATTTCAGGAAATCTTGGAGAGGCAGCAGAAGCCTCCTTATATAGCTCATACGCTGGGACTTTGGTGATACAGATACGGCCGAGATAATTATTCAGTTCTCGTTATTGCTGTAGCTCTGCACCTGATCCCCGAGCCATTAGAGCACTCTGCAGGTTATTACAACTATCAAACATCAAGGTCTCTTTTCTAGTCTCTTGACTATGTGGTTATCATTTTACTTCTTTTAAATCCCCCATCTGCATAGAAAGCCTCTGTGTTTTTTACTGAGATCTGCTCACAGCCTTCCCCCACCCCCTTCTTTATTGCTCCCCAAATGGAGTCCTTTTCTTACCAGCACATTAGCATAAAATATATAAACCTCATGCTTCTCCACTTGTATTGTTTTTATACCCTCTCTCTTGTTTGATTTCCTCTTTGAGGCTGTGTGCACCTACACTTTAATTTGGGCAGCAAATGAGTCAGTGGGAGAGAATTCTCTTGAGCTCAAGGAAACCACGATAATATAATTTCAGATGATGGGAGTTGCCAGTGCCCATGTTTAACCTTCTGCTTAGTTGAGGGCCCTCTTGACTTTATGGTATGTTTCTGTCTATTGCTGCTGTATCTTAGATGGTACCAAAAAATAGAAAGTTACAGGAGACTACCATGACAACTTGCAAAAGGGGGTTTTATATTGTGGATGTATTTTAGGATGCATTTCTTTTTAAATCTCCCCACCTTTCTTGGAACTTAACACGAAGCTGTCTTTTTCATGAAACATATTTTCAGTTTTGGTTATAATCTAGTGGTATAATAAGTTTGCTTCTAGTACTTTTCTAGACAAACTATAACATGATCAAAATCAGACACTTCTGAATATTCTGGGCACTGTGTGAACAGCCACTTACGATCTATAAAGATAATACTATAAATTAAGAGTCTGAAGCAGACCTCTGTGGATTGCATTTAAGTGGAAACAAGTTGCTGTTTCTGGATATTTTACATAGACTTACTCCTCTTGGAAATCTTTATTTTTTCATGTGATCACCACCAAACACCTGTAAAAAAACAGGTATTCCATCCACTGCAGGCCTATTTGGTAAAAAAAAAAAAAAGAGAGAGAGAAAAAAAAGCTAATCCACAACGGGTGAGGGGCAGTCACAAACAGTATGGTGGGGCTAAGAAACATATGGCTTCCTCACTTGATATTGCTGCACAGTTGTCCCACACCATATTCCCTTAAATGGGCATTAGCTCTGTAGCCAAATTATCAGGCTAGAAAACAAATGAAATGGTAGCTTTTTTTTTTTTTTGGTGTTACAAAACCAAAACCATGAAACAGAACTTAACAGTTTTAATCCAGTGTGTGAGTGTTGGGCATCAAAATGAAATACAGAGACTTCAAAGATAGGTAGTGTTTTTACAGTGAGTAGTGAAAGTTAAGTAACGATATACTTCAATGTGTACTTTATTTCATCAGCCTATGTAGAGAAACTATCTAATATTTCTAACTTACAGAAGAAACTAGTTCCTTTTAAGATTTTCTCCTGCCCTTTTTCTGTTGATCTGCAAAGGTTTTAAATATGTTCCAAATTATATTCTCCTCCTTTATTAAGTTACTGGTGCATGTGTATTTTCTTCCTTGGAAGCTAAGGAGCACAGGCTCCAAAACCAATATATATATATCTACTAATGTAAATTCTTGTACTTCAATTATGAAAGTAAACCACTATGTAGTATTTGTTGTGAAGTAAATTCCCCCTTAATCAATGGCAGTGATAAGAATGCTTCACTCTGGGAACTTTGTATTATTGTGGAATCATGTGAATACTGTCAGGGATTACCCATTTTGCATGTAGTTTCATTTTTGCTACTGTGTGCAATTTTTATTCCCTCACATATGGTGATCCTTAATATTAGAATTTGCTAAAGTATTTCCAATTATCTATTCTGGATTGCTTATTTAATGAGAAAACAGAGCAGGACAAGCCAAATAACTTGCTCAAAGTCACATAGTCATCTAGTTCATGGCAGACTTTGGTTCTAGTCTGTTGACTCTCCTATTCTTTCTAACACATTGTCTCTTCCAATAATTATATAATTATGGATATTCCCAAAGCAAGGAAAAGCACTTACGAGTTTTCCTTCCAGAAGAAATGATGATTTTTTTCCTTATCCATCCATTCTCTCATTGGTGAGAAAAATGCATAAATTTGCAAGATGGCAGGCCAGCAATATGGCAAAGGTCTTTTCTTTGTATGACAACCAACTGACCCCTAAATGAACTGAATCTATGACCTCCTTCTTCATTAGCTTCAATAAAAAGCTAACTAGCCCAGAAACAATTGTTACAAGCAATCTACAACACAAATCCACCATGTTATTCCCGTGGGATTAATTAGAGAACTAAAACAATGCTTTATCTTTGAAAGACACACAAAAAAATCATATTGTCATGTACTTCCAGCTTGTGAACCTCTTGAAATTTTATGCAACATTTTATGTAAGAGCAAAATATACACTGCTCCAGGGAAAGGGTCCCAAGTTTTCTTAAGATTTTCACAATATGAGTGTGTATGATCCAGAGTAGGTTAAAAACAATTATTCTATTTCATGCTCCAGTATTTGTGCTGATGTCATCCCTGTTGTTGGTACTCTACCCAAACCACAAGATTTACATTATTCTTTGCTACACTGGAGGAATATATTATTTCTGTTTGTTCCTTGAGAATAGAAGGATTAGACTTTAAATATAGACAGGTGGCCTTTATAATTAACACCAACTTAACAAAGACTGATTTGGGATATAATTACAATTTATTTAATGCTAGTTTGAGTAGTAGTGGATATCACTCAAATCTTGAGTGCTGACTTTTGTACACAATGAGAAAAATAATACTGCAGCCTTGGTTGTGGGAAATATGATAGTTTCCAGGAGAAAGAATGTGGAACAGGCAAAGAATAAAATACTTGAATATTTGACAACATCTTTAACTTACTTAGATGCTCTATAAGAAATCAGTTGATAGGGCCTTTCTAGGCGGCAGGGGGTTAAAGTACTATACAGAAACTTTCATATGTACTTTGTTATCCAAGAGACAGATAGAGAGATGTCGTTTTACTGATATATTACATAAATCATGGTGCCAGCCAGAAAAACAACAGATGACCAATTTGTACAAAGCATTTTTTCCTTATGTTACATTTGTTTAAAATACATTAAATCGTTGTGCTAAAATTGAGGCAGCTGGCAGTCCAGGCAACCTTATAAGATTTGTGTTTTCTGGATCCAAGCCCATTTGTTTGGAAAGGTGGATGGGTTGGGCTAGTATATTTGCTTAGTCATATGCCAAGCCCCTAGGAAGCCCAGGTAGTCCAGACTTTACCATGCATTCCTTTTTGTTTTTATCAGAAATCTCCTGACAAATGGAAGTCAGATGGTCGATACTCATTTACTCTCAAGTGAAGTCACTCATTAATGGTGCCAAGGCTCAACCCAAATGGCGGGGGTGGTGGGGGGACACCCTCATATGGAATGGAATCTGAAAAATATGGCCATTTTCCAGGGCCCTCTTATCTCCCATTTCATATTTGTTGACATTGATGTGATGCCTAGTTGGCTTTAGGAATAAAAGTCTGAGTTGAGTGGGCTTATATTAAACTGATTCAAGCATGGGCCTAATTTGTTTATGGAATTTTGGTGTTTGCTCTTGCATTTTATTTTAGCACATAGCTTTTATCAAATTCTGAATAGTGCTGATAACTCTATCAAAAGGGTGTAAGTATTAATGGTAATGGTTTTATACAGACTCATTTAAACCAGCTTCCAATGTCTGTTGTTGAACACGTACAAAACTCATACTGGATAAAGCAGGACTAGAACTGCGAGGTTATCCAGTCTCGCATTTTCTGCAGCTTCTTCAGTGACAGCCTAACCCTCTAGGGATGCTATGGTTTTGGAGTACTGTGGTATGTGAATATCTACATAAATTAGTCATTCAACATGAAGTTGTTGGTTTCAACAAGTTTTTCTTCCCTGTTGGCCAATAATCAGAAGGTAGAAAGGGTTTCTTTTAGAAGCAGGATCTTAAAAATCAAAGTCACAAAAAGTGATAGGATTTTATTTAAATTCAACAACTATTTTTGTGTCATTGCTGTATTTTCAACATGCTGGAAACATATTTGGTAAATTTTTAAGGACTTAAATATATATTTTTTTCTTGTAAACTGAATTAGAGCATAAGAAAGAAATACAAAACAAAGTCTGTTCTCTCAGTTATGATTGTGATGAAGAGATTTATATTTTGGGGAGATATACAGACCGTTGAAGAACAGTTTCAGATCTTGAATTGTACCCAGTTGAATGTAAAAATACATGGCTTAGGCAGAGACAGTCATGAATGATAACAAAAAAACAGAGGTTATGGAAGATCATTTTACTTAAAGTGGTCATTATGGAAAGATCTCTTCTATAAGAGAGACGAATGGGAGAGGTAAGAATTGAAATAACTTCTAACTTATTTAGGTAGAAAAGATTTGGATATGGCCTTGGTTAGTGTGGCTCAGTTGTTGGGCAACATCCTGTGCACGAGGAGGTTGCGGTTCCATTCCCAGTCAAGGGCATGCACCTGGGTTGTGAGCTCGATTTCCTGTAGGGGGCATGCAGGAGGAAGCCTAATGGTATTATGTTCTCACATTAATGTTTCTCTTTCTTCCTTTCCATTCCCCTCTCTCAAAAACAGTAAACTATTTTTTTTAAAAAAGATTTAGATGTGTAGGATTGGGGGAGAATTTGATGGTGTTGACTGACAATGAGATCATCCTTATAGGTTCATAGCACCACCATTAAGGAAAGTTTATTTGTGAGTACTTTAAAAAAGTAGGTTAGTGGCTTCCCACACTGGAATACATCCAAAAAATGCAGGGAGAAAGGAATTGTAATTTTTTTGTTTTAAACTAAGGGTGTATTGGAAAGTAATGGGGCCAATCTTGAGGAATTTAAAATGTTTTCCCTGAGAGTGAGCCCCGGAAAGAGCAGAAGTGAAACACCCCTGAGAATCCCGTTAGAACTAGACCAGAGGTGCTAGAATCCAATAAGTAGAACATATTTAGGTCAAAGACTACCCAGGATTGGGAACCTAGGACAAGAAGATGCCATCCATAAGTAGCCTTCACTAACTTTTAAAAGCTTGAGATGACCTGGGGATTTCTTATTTTCATCTCAACTAACAGAGATGTTATTTATATATTGTTAATTAGATTTATTACAATGTACATATGGAAGGATTAAAGTGTGGTACGTGCAAGTAGAGCACATATGATAATGGAATACCCCAAATTAATAACTAATATCCTTGTGGATAATTAAACTATCTATTAGAGTCTGAATTTTTAATTGATTTAAAATTATGTCTAACCATAAATTTCCCCCATTTGAATGTTTTGCAGATCTTGAAAATTATCAAGGTTTTAAGTGCTAAAAAGAAAAGAATTAGGGGGATCTCAGTCTTCTATGAAATAATCAAAAGCAGAATGTAGCTAAGTTTAAGAGTCTCAATTTACTGTAACATGGATTTTTTTTCTTTTCTCTTTTTCTCCTGTTATCTCTCTTCCCTTCTCTCTCCCCCTTTAATAAGAAAGAGTTTGAATTCTTCAGGAGTCCATTTTCTTCTATTAGGAGACTCTATCTCTCTGCATGTTAACAAGGTGCAACATTTTAAGCAATTCAATATAAAAATGAATTATTTCCATCCTGTCTTGATATACCATGTATGGGCAAGGATAGCAGTGGAATATAGAAGTTTTAAGTTCAAGCTTTGGGGTCTGAAAGACTTGAACTTGAATCCTGGCTGCTTTACGTACATGTTATAGTCAAGTTACTGAAACTCTTTGAATCTTAGTTTCCTCATCTGTCAAATGGGTATGATCAATCATACTTCTTAGACTTGTTGCCAGAATTAAATAAGACAATGCAAAGCACTTGACACAGTACCCGAGATACAAACAGCCTAGAGTAAACTGTAACTTTTGATAAGGCACACACATCAGCATTAGACATGGCTCTTTAGTTGTGGCTCTTATATTAGTCTGGCCAGTGGAACATCCAAGATACATTTTACCATCCCTATCACATAAAAAATTATATGCTAGACCTCAAACTTTAACAAATTGATCCTCTTTGATTATTAACTGCATCCTTGAGAAATAATTATTTTCAATTCAGATTAAGCCTTGCTGTGTATCTGGTCCTGTTGGAATCTTTTTCCCATTTCTCATCCTCAGCAGGGAGCAACTCAGTCTTGCTGAACTGGCTGTGATACTGCAGAACTCCTGGATGATAAATCCCCAAACTGGTTAGTGTGCACACTTGATGGTTATTTCCCCCATGAAAATCTTAATATATGTTTTCATTATGTCCCAAATGCTAATTAGCCAAGCTGGAGATCAAATATTTCTACTGGGTATAAAATACATATTTTTAAAAGTTCTCAGATAAAAATGTGCAAAATTGGCTAAAACATCTTCTCTTAAGGGTATAGAATACCTATATTACAAATTGGACATAATAGATATTTATTGACTGTAACTGTCCTCAAAGATAAATCATATATATAAACACTTTAAATGGTTTGAGGGTACTGAACCATTCGAGTCAATAAGAATTGAGTGGCTAAAATCTTATGCCATGATATCAAGATAAAAACTTAACCAAAAAACCTAGTCAATGACTGTGTTTAGCCAAAACAGGTGGGAAATCATCTCAGCTCTTTGGATAGGTAATGTACATTGATATAAAAGATAAATATTACAGTTACTGAGAACTTTTTGATATTTAGGCAAGATAATGCGGTACTGAACTTTAAAAAAAAACAGCAGTCTACATATATGTTTATTTGACAATCTGAAATGTTTCCAAGAGGCCATTAGGGCCTTTTAGGTAGATAATGCATAGAATGAAATTTGCAGCTCTATCTATATATACCTGTAGAGGACATGACATTCTCCAATGACTTTACAGTTATAGCCTAAAATGTCATCACTTGTTCACACCCTAGATATTTTTCACTTATGCCTCTTCATTTCTTTTTGTGTTTTCTATTCATACTCTCCAAAGCAAAGCTATTTGCTTTTCAAATGCACCTTACAAAACACACACACACACACACACACACACAAAACAGAAATCTATACTTATGCTTAGGTGGTGTCACTGGCTGAGAAAAAAAGCAAGGAATTTCGAAATGGGAGTCAAAATATCCTGGCACTCCAACTGTTTGTCCTGAATGTGCCTCATTGTGATTAGCTATTGTGGCCAACATGTGTGAACTAATTCCCTGTTTGGAGAACATGGGAAATGTGGTTCAGAATTTAGGCTCCGTACTCACTAGGGTATATATGCATATCTTTTTAGGAAAATGGCCTTAACAGAAGGAGCTGGTCTTTAGGGGACTGCTATTTCTTTGGCCACTTTGGTGGAGGGGAGTTTTAGAAAAGAGGCTGAAAGCTGGAGGCACACGGCTGGGTTTATCTTCCCTCAAGCCTTTTTCACTGCCTGTCTTTAGCATCTTCGCTTCATTGCCCACGTGTCACCTGTGCTTAGCCATGAAGTGATATATCCTCTTCTATTCCAAAAACATTGATCTAAGTCTCCCTCCTTCCATTTTTTAATAAATCTTAGTGAAGCAATATCACATTCCAGGTCAGTCCTGTAGTGTTGTTCGGGCCTCTCCGGAGCGGCTGCTGCAGAGCATGGAAACTTGCTGGCACAATATTGCAAAGTGACTCTGTGGGGGCTGGACGACTTCCAGCCAGCAATGAACCACGGCCAAGAAACGCCAATATGGATAATGCAAACAAGAGAGATTTGGGGCACATTTCGATTTAACCATCTGATTTAATTGACAGAATAAATGCACCTGTCAACGGGTAATATTCTTGTGATTAGTTTTGGCTGTGATGATGAGATGATGTTAAAAGAATGTCAGAACAACCTGTCCTGGGACTCTTACAGGCAGTTTTGAGTGAGGGAAGGTCAGTTTTTAGCTAGTTCAAAGAAGCAGGATTATCTTCTTGTAGTACGAGGGTTTTTTTATGGAGACAGTGAATGTTTTACTTGACATTTTCCCTCTGTGTGCAGCTTTCACCACAAATCAGACTAAGTAGAGGACTGAGGCACACAGAAGTAATTGGCTTTTGAATCAGTCTCTATGGCTACTGAGGACACTCCTCATTTGGAAATGGAAAATTCTAGGTATTAAGCCGAAGGCTGCATCTCAGTGGCCTTGCCTTCCCCTAAATTGTGGTTCTTTTGCTACCAGAGTGAGCTATTTAAATAGAATTTTAGTGAAAATTCAAAGAGGTCTTTAATTGAAATCCTATTCTCTTCAGAGAAAATTATGAACTTAAAACAAGTATTTTAATTAATTCTCACTCAGTCCTTCATTAACCCTTTTCACCTTAACTCCAGTCTGTTCTCTGGAATTGTGTTTCTGATGATGAGCAATATGAACACCCTTCTTTGGCTGCCAGTAGCTGATCTCTGTGCTTTGACCTTTTTCTTTTTCTTTTTGAAACTTTTCACTTCTCTTGACTTTCTTGACTAAGCTCAGGTCTCTTTTTCTGGGTCTCTTCCACTGGGTACTCATTTTTATCTACTCTATGAAGGCATTATCCAAACTTCTAGGTGTTGGCCAACTTTTATTTCTCTCCCTTCATTTTTTCTTTTGAACATTTAGTCCCATTCCCATGGTATTCCTCTTCCTTCTCCTTCCAAAAATTCCTCCTAAATTTACCTTCTGGAACAAACTATGTATCTAATTTCTGGTCACATAATCAACCAGTAGGATGTATCTCAGATTAAATAAATTGCTATGACTTGTCCATTACATTTGCTAATCATTATCCCTGTTACACCCTCACTGTGTAAATCATGAAGGTAAACTTTTTGGAATAGAAATCCCATTTAGTATCTGATGAAAGCTCTGCCTATTCTTTTCAGCAAACATTCATATAAACCTATATTCAAAGGTGGTTCTTCAACTCTGGATTCCATTCATTAGTATGTCAAAGATTTGAGTTAATAACATCTGCTTTGAGCATCTTTGAATCCTCTCTTTTATTTTCTCCCTACATCCAGCCAGTGACCAAGTTCAATAGGTGATTAGTTTTGGCTGTGATGATGTGATGATGTAGGCAAGATAATGCGGTGATTAGCTGTTGTGACCAAAACATGAATAACCTACTAAGCATATTAGGCTTTTATTATATAGGATATTACTGCTCTTATAGGCCTAAACACAGCTATCACATTTCCCTTCCTGTCAATTTCCCTTCCTGTTTCTCAAAATCTAGACTATAAACCAAGAATCACTTGGTTTGTCTCACTTTTCCCTTGCTAAATCAGAATGTTTTTGGTTGAGATAAGGAAAGATGTGCTGTTTTAAAAAAGTCACAAAATAGTTTGAGATCCACTGCTAGAAAGTGTGCTTTTGAATGTACCTGCCTTCCACTTTTTCCTTTATATTTCCAGTAGAGGCCCAGTGCACTCAAATGCCTGCTCCCCATCCTCCGAGGGTCCCCCAGTCGACCCTCCACCACTAGTCACCACCACACCCCAATTGCCATCTTCTCCCTCTGCCTGCTGGCATCCATCTTGGCTGGTCTGGTGTCACCCGCTCGCCAACCGCAATCCCCATTGACCATACATTCCACTGTTACGTAGATTTGCACATTAGGCTTTTATTATATCAGATTGCCAAGACACTACTGTAGTTCTCATTTCCTTTTACTTTAGATATTGTACTAATTGCTACCACTACTGATTGCCTACTTGATTCCAAGTGTTTTTCATGTATTATCTCAGTTAATGTTCAAAAGTTTCTAGGAGGTAAGCAATATTAACTTATAGTTTTATGGAAATTCAAATTAAGAAAGGTCAAGCCAGTAGACCAAAGTTATAGAGATAGAAAGTGGTTGTGCTAGAATTCAAATCTAGTTACTGAGTTCCAAACTGCAGATGCTTTTCCAGGGAATTCTACTATTTCTCATTGCTTTATCCTCTCAGCTTTTATATCTCTCTTCATAATTCTTTAGTTCTCAGATTAATTTCACTAAAGACAATCTTTGCCAACCTCTATAATAAGGTGTTACATTGTATTTGTTTATTATGTCCATCCATTATACTACAAAATCCTTAGTGGGCTAGGTTTGTGGGCTATGCCTCTCTTGACATAGAGTAAGAACCCAGGAAATATTCTGAATAAATAACATCTTTACCTTCTATGAGAAGACTTTAGTGATTTCTTATTGGCCACTGAACTATTTCTAAACTCCTAACTCTTTAGTAGGTGATTCATGTTTCCAAATTATATTTGATCACTCTTTTCCTTATATAAAATTTCCCATGTTGTAGTCAAGTATATCTTCTCAAGTATGCTCTTGTTTATTCAACTTTCCTCTTTTTTTTTTTTTCTTGCTAGTCTCTTGGTCTAGTATTTGTTCCTGCTCCATTTTATTAAGACACTAGAAGCCTGGTGCATGGATTCATGCACTGGTGGAGTCCCTTGACCTGGCCTGCAGGGATCAGGCCAAAACCAATTCTCTGACATCCCCTGAGGGGTCCTGGATTGCAAGAGGGCACAGGTAAGCCAAGGGACCCCACCAATGCACAACCAGACCTGGAGAGGGACCACGGGAGGACTCCAGGGTGTGTCTGTCTCATTAAGCTCAGTTCTCATCAGCTGAAACCTAGCAGCAAGCTACCTACCAGTCGGAGCATCTGCCCCCTGGTGGTCAGTGCGCATCATAGTGAGTGGTTGAATGGTTGAAAGAACAGTTGGACACTTAGCACATTAGGCTTTTATTATATAGTTATTACTACTCTTTTAGGCCTAAACACAGCTATCACATTTCTGTGAAGGAATTCAGGTTCTGATGTGGAACCAGATTTATTTTGAGAACCATAACAACATTTTGTATCATCTTTAAGGTACTGTTTTATCATTTCTAATGTATATAGTTCTGTACATATATAATTTTACCTCTTACATTGTCAATCTATTAATCCTATACACTTTTAGAATTCCTGCATATCTACAAGAGTGCCTTGCATGTAGAAGAAATATAACATGTTAAATATGTCACTTGTCTGAAATTTAATGTGAGAAAATTTGGCAAAATACTATGTTTCTCTCTCTCCCTTCCTATCTCTAAAAATAAATTAAAAATCTTAAAATAAATTAAAATATAAAAATAACTTATTATAAGTGATATGAGGATTAAATTATGCAGTATTATAATTATAGAACATATCTTGGGTTCAATATTTTAATCGAAGTAAATATTAAACATTGCAAATATCAAAGAGTTATTTTTTGAAATATCAAAAAGTTACTATTTTTACAGACAGATTCCAAAATGAAGTTAATTTAATTAAAGATATGGGGACATACTCTAGTATTTGGTATATTAATTCATCACTGTTATAAAAATAATCACACACTGTTACTGCCTTGCTTCATTTTTATGTGTTTCTATGGTTAAAATTACAAATTTTCTTTCTCCTGTTTCTATCTTTGACCACCTGCTTCATCTCTATTTCTAGCTCCTTTGGTTTACCATTAATTTCTCTGTTAAAATTATTTGCATGACACAAATACATAAAGCATGCATGCAAAAGGATAGAGTTGATGTTTTATTTAATTCCTGAGGTTATGGAGACAATAGCCTAAGTAAATATTTACTGATTGGTTTTCATTCATACTATAAATCAGAATATCTAAATATTAGTATAAAGTGTAAAGAATCATTTAAAACTGTCTTTTTAAAGTGCTTGATATGCCTTGGCCTTCTTATTTGTAGAGTTTGAAAAATGAGGAATGAAGAACTAATAGCTAAAATAAAGGTTGAATGCATTAAAAAAAATAATGGATGAGTGTGGGAGTTTGATATGAAAGTTTTCCCTATAGGATTATTATAATTTCCAAAATAGTTTTCTTTTGTCAGTGTTCTTATTGCAATAATACATAAGTGAACACATTGCCAGCCTATCAGATAACATACATGTAAAAAAAATGCAACTTTGGTGTAATGGGAATAGTCATTTTGAAATGAAATGGATAAATGATTTATCTATGAATGTAGTTACCCCCAAATCTATGCAAAGGATCTTGTTTCCTCAAATACTCATTGTGAATATACTGTGTAAATGGGACAAACCTCACCTTCAACTCTATTCTCAACTGTGAGTAAATGATACTACCCAGTCTTGAATACCTTTCACTATACTTTATATTGAGAAGAGTTCTATTATTTGTGATACTTATTCTTGAGAATATTGTTTTCATATGAAAAAGGTCTCCCATACAATATGTCCTTTTATGGACAAACTAGTGCCCCAGTGCATGGATTTGTGTACATTGAAAGGAATTTCATTAGAAGGTGGCCAGCTGGGTGAGACTGGGCCAGACAAACCCTGGAGCCAAGCTCCCATGATCCCTCCCTGTCCAGCTGCACCTGGGCCTGCACCACAGCTTGAAGGACATTTGTGGAGTGAGTGAGGTCCCTCTGCCTGGTGGGGTCCATTGGCTTGGCCTGTAGGAATTAACTGAAACTGGCTCTCTGACATCCTCCTTGTGGTCCCCTATTGCAAGAGGGAAATTCTCAGGTGATACAGCCCGGAACTGAGCTCCCTCCACTCTGGTTCCAAGGTGCATCACCTGAGGACACCACTGCCAGGTCATCGAAGCTCAGCAGCTCCTGTGTTGAGTATCTACCCCCTGGTGGTTATTATGCATCATAGCTACCAGTTAAATAGTAACTTAGCCTTTTATATATATAGACTAGAGGCCCAGTGCACAAAATTTGTGCAGGGGGCTGGTGGTGGCGGGGACGTCCTTCAGCTTAGCCTGCTCCCTCTTCAATTGGACATCCCTCCCATAATCCAGGACTGCTGGCTCCTAACAGCTCACCTGCCTGCCTTCCTGATTGCTCCTACCCACTTCTGCCTGTCAGCCTGATCACCCCCTAACCACTCCCCTGCAAACCTGATTGATGCCTAACTGCCCCCCCTGCCAGCCTGTTTGTCCCTAACTGCCCTCCTCTGCAGGCCTGGGTCCCCCACAACTTTTCTTCCCTGCAGGCCCAGTTACTCTCAACTTCTCTCCTCTACCAGCCTGGTTATCCCTAACTGCTCTCCCCTGTAGGCTTGATCACCCCCAGCTATCCTCCCTTGTAGGCCTGGTCCCTGTCAACTATCCTCCCCTGCTGGCCATCTTGTGTCCACATGGGGGCACTAGTTTGTCCAAAAAAGACATATTGTATGGGAGCAGTCATCTTGTGTGTTGGAGTGATGGTCAATCTGCATATTATGCTTTTATTAGTATAGAGGCTTGCTGCACCAGTTGGGGCCACCTGGTTTTCCCTGAAGGGTGTCCCAGATCAGGGTGGGTATTCTCTTGGGGTGTGGGGTGGCCTGGGTGAGGGGCCTATGGTGATTTGTAGGTTTGCCACCCCCCCCCCAGCGATCTAAGCAGAGGCCCTGGTATCTGGGATTTATTTATCTTCTACAATTGAAACTAGCATGGAGCAGAGTCAAGCCATGTTTGCACAGCCATTGAAACTTTGTTGCCTTAAGTGGAGGCCTGGGGGCTGGCCAAGGTGTGTGGAAAGCTTGGCTTCCACCATCACCAGGGGCAACCCAAACCTTCCTCCTGCTCTCTGTGGCCATAGCCATCTTGGTTGGGTTAGTTTGCATACTCACTCTGATTGGCTGGTGGGCATGGCTGGTGGGCGTGGCTTTTTGGTATAGAGGAGGTATGGTCAGTTTGCATATTACTTTTATTAGATAAGATATGTGCTATTAATCAGTAATATAGAGCTGTTTCAAATTATTTTTATGGAGCAATCATTACGATTAGAGCATCAGAAGGAAAGAGGGTCATGGAAAAGTCCAATTTTGAAAATTATTTACTTTCTATTGGACCAGGTTTTCATTGGGATTAACATGATATTTAGGTTCATGTAAAGAGGATAATAAAATATTAGATATTATTTTCTAGTTTATATAGACAAGTTATCCTGGCCACTTGGCTCCCATGTTCTTGACATAACAAACAATGCTTCTTTTATAGCCTATTTTTGCAACATCTGATATGGTACCTGAAAGTTAGCTGCCAAGGGTATTAAATTAGATATTCAAATGACATATTTGCAATTCTGTAGAGGGGAGAAAAATGTACAAGTTGGCATTTTTGGACATATATGCAATAAAGTACAACCTGCAGACCACAATAGTGCAGACTCTTTTCTTTCTCTTTGCTTTTTCTACAAATGAGATGCATGGGTTCACCATTTTATAGCACTATGAAAATTTTGTAAGATTCATATTTTTCAAATGCGTTAGTTCCTAGAATAATAGTACATATCAAAGTAGGGAAAATTATCCTTAAAAGAAACACATACTTTTATTATCCTGGCAGATGGTGTCTCCAATGTTTATGTCACTATCATGGCCTAAATTCTTCTCCAGAGCTCTCTGGGGCTCCTGGAGGGTAGCTTCTATTTGAAGATAAGGGCAAGTGGAGGAGACATGGACTCAAGGCAACTCTTTAAACTCTCACTGAGCCAAGTGCAAGCTGCTCTTGGCACTCAAAAGGAGTGAAAGAATAGAGTATATCCAAATTGATTCCTAGCTTGAAGCTTTCAACTAGGATATGAATCTGCCCTGTTCACCTTCCAAACAGCTAATCCCAATTCAGTTTAGAGGATTAGTACAGTAAATCACTTAATGGTATTTGAGGCATTTTTTATGAGAACCAGCTTCTGCTGGATGTTTTCTCCTATTGTATTCCATACAGTAAGGTTCTTACTTGAGACTCTTACAAACTACAAAGAGAGGAGTTGTAATATCCTAAATGTTAAAGAGTACCTTAGGTCTCTGACTCTGATATTGTGCTTTCATTTTTCAAAACCTGGTCAAACTACATATTGTCTTGAACATATTTGCCCTTGAGGAAAAGTAGACATTCTGCTTTATGTTGTTAGTTGAAGGAAAGATCAATTTTTCAAAAATGTTTAAAAATTTACTCTAAACTGAATGATTAGTTTACCAGACTTGATGTTCTGGCTTGATTTCCAATTCTTAAAAGCAGCCTAAGTAGAAGTAGGCCCGCCTAATAATGGAAGTAGTAACTTACTCAGTGGAAGACAGTTTCCCACCTCCAGTTAGCTTTGTAAGTTGCTTTCTTATTATTTCACCTTGAGTCAACATTAATCAGTTTTCCAGTGTGTGCCATACATAACAGCATGCACTGAGGATGAATGACCCATAGTCTCAGCATTTGGGGTGCTCACAGTGACATTACCTTGTCTTAAACTGGTCTCAGTTATGATGGTTATAGGACATATAGATTTTTAAAAATTTCAGTATGAAGCTGTTTGCTTCTATCTATTTTATAAAATGATAGATATATTCACAAATAAAGATTATTTCATAGCTGATTTCCCTATTTGTCTGTCTGTAGCATTTTTGTAATTTTTATATTAATGCAATACCTTTTGAGAACTAAAGTTCTTATGTAAATGCTGTATGTGTGTATGTATATACCATTTATATAAGACATGCAAATTATTTTTTTACAATTCGACACCAAAATGTAAGGTCAGCTTCATCTTCTTTAACTCTCTTCTTTTCTTCTCTTCTTCATGTTTATTAAGGCTGGACACAAATAACACTGTATGTCATGTAAGTGTTTCTGCTTAACATGATGAAATTTACATAAGTAATTTTAAAAATATTTTTGAAGTTTTATAAAATTAAGTACCTCTCCATAGTCATTTTTGGACATTTATAATGTTGTTTATCAAGTTTATGAGCAATCTATTTGCTTTTAATGTATTTTTAAATTCATATAATTATATCTGAGTTGTATTGAAGTTTTCTGAATTAAGGACTTTATCAGGTTTTAGGCCAACTTAAAACTTGTCTATTATTTCAAGTGAGGAATTTACGTGTTACTTATAATACTGTTTGAATATAATGGAATAATGAGGAGGACAGTTTTAATAAATTAAAATTGCATACCAAATCTCCATAATACATTTTGCCTTGGTGTGACAGTCTTCCATTCTGGCAAGCAAACTCTGTTAAGGTAATGTCATGATGTAGACCTTAGTGGGGAGTAAAATGCCTAAATATGAAATAACTGTGTAATAAATAGAAATATATATGATGCTTTTGGGTGGAAGTATTAATATTATAAAAACAGTCATTCTAGAATCCTATCTAATAAAAGAATACAGTGCAAATTAAACATCACTCTGCTATACCCACAAGCCATGCCCACCAGCCAATCAGGAGTATGCAAATTAACCCAACCAAGGTGGCTGCAGCCATAAAGCAAGCAGGAGGCTTGAGTTTCCCAGGCAATGGAGGAAGCCAAGCTTTCCACACACCCTGGCATGCCCAGGTCTCCACTCAAGGCTACAAGGTTTCAATTATAGAAGATAAATAAATCCCAACAAAAATGGCTTTTGCCATGGAGCTGGAGAGCAGGAGGCTTGAGTTGCCCCTCGTGATGGAGGAAGCCAAGCTTTCCACACACTCTGGCCAGCCCAGACTCCCACTCAAGGGTACAAAGTTTCAATTATAGAAGATAAATAAATCTCAGATACCAAGTCCTTCACTTGGGTCACCAAGGGTCATAGTTGGCCTGCAAACCACCACAGGCTCCTCACCCAGGCCATCCCATGCCCCAAGAGAACCCCTACCCTGATCTGGGACACCTTTCAGGGCAAACCAACTAGTCCCCGCCTATGTACCAGGCCTCTATCCTATCTAAGAAAAAAATAATTTGCAAATTGACCATTATTCCAATACACAAGATGGCTGTCCCCCTATGGTCAAAGATGGCTGTCCCCATGTGGACAAGATGGTCAGCAGGAGAGAGCAGTTGGGGGGGACCAAGTCTGCAAGGGAGGGCAGTTGGGGGCTACCAAGTCTGCATGGGAGGGCAGTTAGGGGTGACTAGACTGGCAAAGGAGAGGAGTTGGGGGTGACTGAGCCTGCAGGGAAGAACAGTTCAGGGGGCGGGGGGGATCAGGCCTGCAAGAGAGAGCAGTTGGGAGGGACCAGGCCTGCAGAGAAGGACACTTAGGGATTATCAGGCCTGCAGGGAAGGGCAATTGTGTGGGACCCAGGCCTGCAGAGGAGAGCAGTTGTGGGGGGTAGGGTAAGCCTGCAAGTGTGGGCAGTTAGGGGCAAACAGGCTGGCAGGGAAGCAGTTCATTATCAATCAGGCTGGCAGGGGAGTGGTTAAGGGGTGATCAGATTGGCAGGCAGAAGTGGTTAACGGCAATCAGGAAGGAAGGCAGGCGAGCATTTGGGAGCCAGCAGTCCTGGATTGTGAGAGGGCCTAAACAGGCAGTTGGATATCCCTCTAGGAGTTCCATATTGGAGAGGGTGCAAGCTGGGCTGAGGGACAACCTCCCCCCCACATGCACGAATTTCGTACACTAGGCCTCTAGTTGATAAATTATTGTTATAATTATGTATAACTGAAATGTATATAAGTTAAAATACACAAATATGTGCAGAGATCAAAGGGGTTTTATACATTGAACATATTCATGTAATCATCAGCAGTATTATAGTTCCAAATGTTTAGCATTCTTGCAGACACTTGCTATTACTAATCCTTTTGATTTTAGCCATTTTCATAGGTGTGTAATTGTATATAATTGTGGCCTTAATTGACAGTTCTCTGATAATTAATCATTTTGAAAAGCCTTTTATTTTCGTTTTAGCCATTTAGATAAACTCCTCTGTGCTATACCTTTTCACATCTTTTGCCCATTTCTCTACTATTGATTTGTAGATAATCTTTATATATTCTGGGTAGGAATCCTTTGTCATATATATATATATATATATATATATATATATTGCAAATATATTTTTTCTATTCTGTTTTGTCTTTTGATATTTGTGTTTTTTTAGAAAAAGTTCTTAATTTAATGATGTTTGATTAAATTGACCTTTTATTTCATGATAAAAGCTTTTTGATCCAATTTAAAAAATGTTGCATAGCCCAGCCAGAGCAACTCAGTTGGTTTAATGTCATCCTATGCACTGAAAGGTTGCTGGTTCATTTCCCAGTCAGGGCACATACCTGGGTTGCACATTTGATCCCCAGTCTGGGAGAGTTTGGAAGGCAACTGATAAATGTTTTCTGTGTTGTTTTTATTCCTCCCTCCCTTCCTTCCTCCCCCCTTCCCTCCGTCATTTCCTCCCTCTAAGCATGTCCCCAAGTGAGGATAAAAAAAAAAATGTTGTACATACTGAGATTATACAATATTATTTTATATTTCATTATAGAAGGTTTTTTAATTTTATATTTCCTGTTTAGACCTCTGTTAAGCTAAAATATTGATACAAGTATTAACCTTTCCTATTAGGAATTTCTAATTTCCATTGGAATTGATCTTTGTTTATGTTGTAAATTAGGGATTAAGGGTTATTCAACTCCCCCCACACCATGGATATTCAATTGATGAAGGTTCCCCCCCCCCCCCCCACACACACACTGAATTGCAATGATATTTTTTGTTGGAAGGCAGTATCCATATATCTGTAATGATATCTCTGAACTCCATATTCTGTTCCATTAGTCTGCTTATTGTCCAAAACCAAATCATGATGACAGGTTGCTTCTTCCCCTGCCTATTTCCTGACTCTTTGAGACTAGCCAGGTATATTGCAGTTATGGGTCATTTAAATTTTACGTAAACTTAAATTTTACTTAATTGAGCATAATTTTTTCTTTGCTTAGGTATATTTTTCATTCAGTTAGCAAACATTTTCTTTTTGACAATTTTTGTGTAACACCATGGAGTAATGATTTTTATAGACTCAACTTGCTTCAATTTAGTATACTTATTTTTTCAGTCAGATTCTTAGTCTATCAAAAATTAGAAATGAGAAGTTCTTTAAGATGGATTATTTGTTCTTTTCAAACACAAGTAGAAAATATATTAAGTAGCTTTCTTAATATATTGAAAAAGAACTTTCTAGGCATAGCTTGAATTTCTTGTTCAACTAGAAAGTAGGAAGATTCTCAAAACATATTTCAAAAGGACACAAGATGAAGCTTAAGAAGCTTCTATTGGCCAAATATGGGACTGTCCAAATATGTGATAATTTTAGTTTTAAAATAATTATAGAAAGAGATTATAACCTATTGAATAAAATAGGAATCTTTGAGTCCACGCTAGTAAAATTTAATAAATGAATAAAGAAGAAGAGGAAGGTCTTCTTAATAGTATGTTAACTAATACATGTGGAAGATGTGGCAGAATTAGAAAGTCACCATTTGGCAACCATATACATGCTTGATATGATAGGATGAAAATGGCACTTTACCTCTTTGATGTTTCCTTTTAATAACTCAATCCCAGTTCTAAGGGAGGGAGTTTTTTAATGAGATTTACATTAGATCCATGAACTTGGTGAAAACCAGATTACCTTGTATAATGTGAGCCTCATGCAATCAGTTGAAGGTCTGACTAGAACAAGCACGAGGTAATTCTCCGGCAGACTGTCTTTGAACTTCACCTGCCAAACTGGCTCTTCAGACTTGAGCTGTAGTGTTGGCTCCTTCCCTGGGTCTCTAGCCTGCCACCCACCCTGCAGATTTTGAATTTACCAGTCTCCATAGTTGAGAAAGCCAAACCCTTAAATAAATATCTTTCTATATATGTATGCATACTATTGATTCTTTTCTCTGAAGAACCCTGGATAATATAGAATCCTAAAAGAATATCTGACCAGTACTCCTAAAAGTTGTTAAGGTCATCAAAAACAGTCTTAGAACTACCACAGCCAAGAGGAGCCTAAAAGACATGACAACTAAATGTAAATGCAGTATTCTGGGTGGGATTCTGGAAGAGAAAAAAAAAAGCATTAGATAAAAACTTTTTTAAAAATTGAAGTAATCTGTAGACTAGTTAATGATAATGTATCAGTAATGGTTCATTACTTTAAAAGGTATATCATATTAACTAAGAGTTAATAGAGGACACTGAGTGTGGAGTATAAACTATTCTCTTAATGTTTTCACAAATCTGAAATTGTTCTAAAAATAAAATATATAAAAAATGAAAAATAAATGTTAAACACATTTTTAGAATATGAATAGCAGTCTGTCAACATTATTTATCTGGATATGGGGGAAGAGAAGAAGATAAACAGCTAAAAATGTAGAGAAATTACATATGCTAAAATTGCATGTATAATAAATCATATTGATGTAAGATTATGTGTGTGTATGTGCTTTTATATAAAGGCAGATGTCTTAAAAAAAAACAACGCAGAAGAGTTTCAGAAGTGATTTAGCTTTTAGCATTGGAATTACAGATGGATCCTTCCTACCTCCATTCCTTCCTTTCTTCACTCCTACCTACCTACCTACCTATTTTCTTCTCATGTTCCTTAAATTTTTGAACAAAGGAAATATTTGCTATGTAATGAGAAAAGGATACAATCTATATATGTAAAAAGTTAGTGTCCATGACAACCAAATGACTGGTCACCATGAGGGGCATTGAGCACCTCTCGGTCCCTCCCTCCGCTGTCCCGTGAGTGGGGCAGGATGAGACTGGGGACTGGTGAGCGGGCTGAATGGCTGACCTCTTGGTCCCTGTCCCCAGTCAGGCTCTGATGAATCAGCAATGGTGAACGGGCGAATTGGGGTGGGTGGCGGGAGGACTGGGCTGTCTGTTGGGCCATTGGGATCACCAGCTTATCCCCAGGTGCTTGGCGACTCAGGCCTGAGGGAAAGCAGGCACCAGTGGCTTTACCTCCATGCACTTATGCTGGGCCGGCAGCTAATGGAACATGCTGGCCACTTGGGGCCTCTCACACAGGGGAGAGGGGGTATAGCTTGTGAGCTCACCCCACAGCTTCCATCAGTACCTCTAGCCCCAGAAGCAGCAGCAGCAGCAGCAACAGTGGCAGCAGTGGCAGAGGTGGCACCTGCGTGAGCTGCCCCAAGCAGGCAGTGCATTATTCCATCAGTGGCTTGTCCTGCACACGAGCATGGAGGTGAAGTCACTGGCACTTGCTTTCCCACAGGCCTGAGCCCCTGAGCAGTTGGGCATGAGCTGGTGATCCCAACAGCCTGGTAGCTTGGCAGCAGAGGTGGCATTCAGCCTGGGGACTGGTGAACAGGGAGAAGATGGCCCTGATCATAGGAAGCTAGGCCCTAAGGATCCTACCTGCACAATTTTGTGCACTGGGCCTCTAGTTATAAATAAAAGTGATTCCAAATTAGATGTTCAAGGTTTTACTTTGATATTTCAAACTTACCACTTACTTGGGTCTCTAAAGCTTTTGGATTCAACTGCAAAAATAAATAGAGGGGTTGGAGGGCTGGGTTAAAAAGGTGAAGGGATTACAACAAACAAGTAAAAAAATCATAGGCACAGATAACAGTATGGTGATTGCCAGAGGAAAAAGACGATAGGGAGAGGTAAAAGAGGGTAAAGGAGCAATAAATGGTGATGGGAGATTGGACTATGGGTGGTGAACACACAATATAATATAATATACATTCTGTATTGTAGAATTGTACACATGAAACCTGTATAATTTTATTAACCAGTAAATTTAATAAAAATTGAAAAAAAAATAAGTAGAGAGACATAGCACTGTAGGTTTTCACTGGAGAATAAGATATGGGATTACTAGTACTCTAATCCAGATCATGATAAAATAAATACATTTACAGACCATATGAAGGACATGTATATATTAATTGTTCTAATCAGAGATAATAAGTATATGACACTTGTGTTACTGTTTTCTCTTCCTATGATTGTGGCAGACATGACTAATTGAATACAGTTCTTCCTTGGGTCATGCCAGACCATGTAAAAATAGTTACCTTCTAAGTTAATAAAGCTGTATAAATGGTTACTTTCTAAGTTACTTTAGAATCACATGTGTTAATTTCCTTTTCTAAAATGATGAGACTTATGCTTATCCTTTGCATCCTCTCTACTAGTATGTATGTACTGAAAATAAATGCAGTGTTAGTGACCCTTTCTTTGAGGCGTGTTCATCATTTAATCTCCCCCTGAAAGGAGTCGCTGAATGTCTAGACATCTATCAATATAAAAGATTAATATGCTAAGTGTCCGTCCAGGTAATGACATCATGTAGCAATGCTCAGCTTCCTCTTTGTAGCAACTAGCCTGCTTGGAGTTTCTTCAGCCCAGGAACACAACTTGCTTTATAGCCAGGTGGAAACACTTGACATTGTAACCAAATGTCTGTGAAGGGTTTTCCCATGCTTCATCTTATTTGATCCTCACGGAAGTCCTGAATCTAAGTAGATAGGAGAATCCATGGAATCCTATTTTATTTTCATTAGCCAGAAAAAGGAGATTTAGAAAGCTTAGAAATTTGACCCAACTGAAATGGTGGACCTTGAAAATGACTTCAGGTTTTCTCACTGCACAGAATATAGTTAAACACTGCTGCAGTTATTTTATCCTTTGTTCTCCCTGTATGATCTATAATAATAATCTGCTTCATGTTGATATTTACTGCTGTGTTGCTGACAATTACCTGAAAGAGAAGTTGGGGGTGCTACACTGGGCTGGAAAAAGTTTAGCTAAATCAGAAATCAGGTCTAATTAAGCGAGTTTATTCTATATCTATAAAAGGCTAAGTTGACTCTTGCATGTGCGATACATATAATGTTCTCACGGGTGCCAATTGCATGTGTGTGTTTCCATCTGCCATTGTCGATTGTGAATTTGGTTGACACTTCTATTACAGAGAAAGAGTGAGTAGCGGTATTAAAACATTTCTTCTAATTAATTTCCTTTCAAACTGCATGAATTTGTGCACCAGGCCACTTTTAGATATACTGGTATATAAATGAATGTGTTCAATTGAATCATATGAAATTTCCAATATTCAAACGTTTTGACCTATAAACTGGCTATTACTTATGAATCAATATAATATAGCAACCTGGATAGAATTGAAGAGCCTTATGCTAAGTGAAATAAGCCAGTCAATGAAGGAGAAACACCACATGATCTATAAAGAAC
This sequence comes from Lasiurus borealis, assembly GCA_004026805.1. Classification (NCBI taxonomy): domain Eukaryota; kingdom Metazoa; phylum Chordata; class Mammalia; order Chiroptera; family Vespertilionidae; genus Lasiurus; species Lasiurus borealis. Next base: position 3,511 of record PVJN01012899.1, on the reverse strand, counting down.
ATTATAAACTGATGAACAAAAGGATAGATACAGAAGCAGTAAAGCATCAAACAGACAGTTAAATTACATCAGGAAGGTTAAGGAGAGGTGGGGTAGATAAGAGATCAACCAAAGGACTTGTATGCATACATACAAGCATAACCAATGAACATAGACACTGGGGGGGGTTAGGGTATGCCTGGGAGGCAGGGGGCAATGGGAAGATATGTATACATGTAACACATTAATAAAAAATACATTTATATCATCTCTTCTTTCTTTATTGTCTTTGGAGTATCATATTTTTTATTGCGTTACATGTATACATATCTCCCCATTGCCCCCCTCCCTCCCAGGCATACCCCAACCCCCCCAGTGTCTATGTTCATTGGTTATGCTTATATGCATGCATACAAGTCCTTTGATTGATCTCTTATCTACCCCACCTCTCCTCAATCTTCCTGCTATAGTTTGACAGTCTGTTTGATGCTTTACTGCCTCTGTATCCATCCTTTTGTTCATCAGTTTACAATGTTCTTTATTATCCACAAATGAGTGAGATCATGTGGTGCTTCTCCTTCAATGACTGGCTTATTTCACTAAGCATAAGGCTCTCCAATTCCATCCAGGTTGCTGCAAATGGTAAGAATTCCTTCTTTTTAATGGCAGCATAGAATTCCATTGTGTAGATGTACCACAGTTTTCTAATCTACTCATCTGCTGACGGGCACCTAGGCTGTTTCCAAATTGTAGCTATTGTAAATTGTGCTGCTATGAACATAGGGGTGCATAAATCCTTTCTGATTGGTGTTTGTAATTTCTTAGGATAAATTCCTAAGAGTGGGATTGCTGGGTCAAATGGGAGATCCATTTTGAGTTTTTTGAGGAAACTTCATACTGTTCTCGACAGTGGCTGCACCACTGCATTCGCACCAACAGTGCACAAGGGTTCCTTTTTCTCTGCATCCTCACCAACACTTGTTTTTTGTTGATTTGTTGATGATTGCCATTCTGACAGATGTAAAATGGTATTGCATTGTCATTTTGATTTGCATCTCTCAGATAATTAGTGACTTTGAACATGCTTTCATTTGTCTCTTGGCCTTCCTTCTGTTGTCTTTTGAAAAGGTTCTATTTAGGTCCATTGCCCATCTATTTATTGGATCATTTATCTTCCTTTTATTAAGTTGTATAAGTTGGCTGTAGATGTTGGAGATTAAACCTTTATCAGTAATAACATTTGCAAATATGTTCTCCCATACAGTGGTCTTTCTTGTTATTTTGTTGATTGTTTCTTTTGCTGTGCAAAAGCTTCTTATTTTGATGTAGTCCCATTTGTTTATTTTTTCTTTAGCTTCCATTGCCTTTGGAGCAGTATCAGTGAAGAAGTTCTTTCGGCATATGTCTGAGATTGTGCTGCCTGTGGATTCCTCTAGTATTTTTATGGTTTCCCTTCTAATGTTTAAGTCTTGTATCCATTTTGATTTTATTTTTGTATTTGGTATAAGTTGGTGGTCCAGTTTCATTTTTTTGCAAGTATCTGTCCAATTTTCCCAAGACCATTTATTGAAGAGGCTATCTTGACTCCATTGTATGTTCATGCTTCCTTTGTCAAATATTAGTTGAGTCTAGTGGTTTGTGTAGATATCTGGTCCTCTATTCTATTCCATTGGTCTATATGTCTGTTCTTGTGCCAGTACCAGGCTGTTTTGAGAACAGTTGCTTTGTAGTATAGCTTGAAATCTGGTATTGAGATACCACCTACTTTATTTTTCTTTCTCAGAATTGCTGTGGCTGTTCATGGTCTTTTTTTGTTCCAGATGAATCTATGAAGAATTCTTTCTAGGTCTGTGAAATATGTCGCTGGTATTTTAATAGGTAGTGCATTGAATCTATAGATTGCTTTGGGTAGTATGGACATTTTAATGATGTTGATTTTCCCAATCCATGAGCATGTTATGCTCTTACATCTGTCATCTTCCTCTATCTCTTTTTTTCAGTGTCCTGTAGTTCTCTACATATAGGTATTTTTTTCTCTTCAGTTAGGTTTATTCCTAGGTATCTTAATTTTTTTTTTTGGTGTGATGGTAAATGGTATTGATTTTTTAGTCTCTCTTTATGTAAGTTCACTATTAGTGTATAGAAATGCCACAGATTTCTTGGCATTAATTTTGTATCCTGCTACATTGCCAAATTCATTTATTAAGTCAATTAGTTTTGGGATGGAGTCCTTTGGGTTTTTTATGTACAGTATCATGTCATCTGCAAATAAGGACAGCTTTACTTCTTCTTTTCCAATTTGAATTCCTTTTATTTCTTCTTATCTAATTGCAATGCCTAATACTTCCAGTACTATGTCAAACAGGAAAGTTGAGAGTGGGCATCCCTGTCTTGTTCCTGTTCTTAGGGGAAATGGTTTTAGTTTTTGCCCATTGAGTATGATGTTAGCTGTGGGGTTATCATACATGGCTTTTATGATGTCGAGGTATAATCCTTCTATTCCCACTTTGCTGAGAGTTTTTATCAAGAAAGGGTGTTGGATTTTGCAAATGCTTTTTCTGCATCAATTGATAAGACTATGTGATTTTTATCTCTCAATTTGTTTATGTGATGTATCACATTTATTGATTTGCGGATATTGTACCATGCCTGCATTCCTGGGATGAATCCTACTTGGTCATGGTATATTATCTTTCTGATGTACTGCTGGATCCGATTTGCTAGAATTTTGTTGAGGATTTTGGCATTTATGTTCATGAGAGATATTGGCCTATAATTCTCTTTCATTGTGTTATCTTTATCTGGTTTTGGTATTAGAGGGATCCTGGCTTCATAGAAGGTGTTTAGAAGTGTTCCTTCTTCTTGAATATTTTTGGTAAAACTCTCCTGTGTAGCTATCTGGTCCCAGGCTTTTATTTGCTGGAAGCTTTTTGATGACTGCTTCCATTTGTCCATAGTTATTGGACTAATGAGATGTTTAGATTCTTCCTGATTGAGTTTTGGAGGTTATACAGTGGTACCTCTAGATACAAGTGCCCTAATGTATGAGATTTTTGAGATACGAGCCATTGAGCGAGCGATTTTTGCTTTGAAATACAAGCAACATTTGAGATAGTAGTAATTGCGCGAATTGGCCGGCTGCACACGACCCACCAATTACTGCGACTCAAGTCTCTCATAGTTTCCCACACCTCAAGGTTCCAGAATGAATTAAACTCATATCTCGAGGTACCACTGTATTTTTCTAGGAATATGTCCATGTCTTGCAGGTTATCCAATTTGTTGGAATAGAGTTGTTCATAGTATTTTTTAACAATCCTTTGTATTTCAGCGGGGTCTGTTGTTATTTCTCCTCTTTCATTTCTGATTTTGTTTATTTGGGTCTTCTCTCTTTGCTTCTTGGTGAGCCTGGCTAGAGGTCCATCAATCTTGTTTATCCTTTCAAAGAACCAGCTCTTGGTTTTGTTGATCTTTTGAATTGTTTCTTTGGTCTCCATGTTGTTTATCTCCGCTCTGATCTTTACTATTTCCT
>PVJN01012898.1:0-50735 GCA_004026805.1 Lasiurus borealis | reverse complement strand
GGCAGTAGGACATCCCTCTCACAATCCTGGACCACTGGCTCCTAATTGCTCACCTGCCTGCCTTCCTGGTCGCCCCTAACTGCCCTCCCCTGCTGGCCTGATTGCCCCTAACTGCCCTGCCCCCTACCAGCCTGGTTGCCCCTAACTGCCCCCCCGCTGCCAGCCAGGTCACCTCCAACTGCCCCCTCCCTGCTTACCTGATTGCTCCTAACTGTTCCCCATGCTGGCCTGGTCATCCCTTACTGCCCTGCCATCCTGGTTGCCCCCAACTGCCCCCCCTCAACTGGTCTGGTCACCCCTCATGGCCCCCACACCAGCCTATTTGCCCGCACAGCCTGTTGTTCAGTCATTTGGTCGTCCCTCACTAACTCCCCTGCCAGCCTAATTGCCCCACACAGCCTGCTTGTTCAGTCGTTTGGTCATCCCTCACCCCCTGCCAGCCTAGTTGTAGGCAGCCATCTTGTGAGGGTGTGAGGGTTAATTTGCCTATTACCTTTTTTTATTATATAGGCTTTTTTATTTCAAGGGGAAGACTTGTAAACAAATTGCTAAGTGATATAAGATAACAGAAATTGCTTTTAAATTTTCTGCTGTGTTTTTCTCCTGAACATAATTTTTTACATCTTACATACTTTAAATTATTGATATTTTCTTCTTTTAAGGCATTCCCTTGATAATATTTTATTTTCTACTCTCCTTAATATATAGAGGCATAGTAAATGCTCTAGTTGATCTGAAATTTTAGTTTTGTAAAGGTAATTATTTAAAAACTATTTCTCACTGATTTAATTAGGTATTCAAAACCAATACCAATCTGGTATAGTGACAGTGCTCATTTAACATCTTAATTTTTGGTGATATATCAGAAGAAAATACTACTATGAGTGAACTTTATGTTTGGTTCTGTAATTAGTAATTAGGAAAATAAGTTATAGTGTAGCAGGGTTTCTCAACTTTGGCACAGTTGATGTTTGGATGGGATGATTTTTTTATTGTGGTGGAAGGTGGGAGTTAGTGCTGCCTTGTACTTTGTAGGATATTTAGAAGCATCCCTGGATCTAAAGTGTCCCTAAATCTAGCATCCACTAAGTGCCATAGCACCCCGCAGTTGTGACAATAAAAAATGCCTATAAAGTACAGCATAGGAAATATAGTTAATAATACTGTACTGTAATAATTGTGCATGGTGCCAGGTGGGTACTTGAAATAATGGGGGATCATTTCATAAAGTATATAATTTTCTAAACACTATGCTGGACACCTGAAACTAAAAATAACACTGAACATAAACTGAATTTTAAAATAAATTTTTTTAAGTCTCCAAACATTTCCAAATGTTTCCTGGAGGGCAAAATTACCTCTAGTTAAGAAACATTGCACTATAGGAATCACAGGTATAAAAGGGAAATAATACAAAAGTAACTATGAGTACTACCAGGGAACTAAAAGTTGCCCTCCACCTGCCCATTTTTAGATTCCCACCTTTGGACTGTAGGCCATAGAAGTAGGGTTGCTTATCTGTGAACAATAACCACTGTATGTGTTTAACTTCTCTAGGTAGTTCTAAAATCACTGGCCAATACCATAGCCATTAGCAGACATAGCTATTTGAATTTGAACTTGTTAAAATTAAATTTTCAGTTTCTCAGTCAAAGTAGCTACACTTCATATGCTCAGTAACACATTGCTAGTGATTTCTATATTAGCACAAGTACCAAATATTCCATCATTTCAGAGAATGGTTCGACAGCACCGCTTAAGAAAATGTATCCCAAAGAATTTCAGCCAATGATTTAAAAGTACTTATTTCCTTTTCTAAAGCAGATGTAGATTATCAAACCCCTAGAGTCCACAAATGGGCTAGAGGGATCCAGGAACATATAAAATCACATGTTAAATTATGTGCTTTTTCCTGAGTTTATTGCTTTCATCAGACTCTCAAAGGAGTCAGTGATTCCATAAGAAAGTACGGATCATCTGATCTAAGAATTCTTTTAGTAGCATTTGAATTCTAATAGTAGTAAAAGCTGTGTCACTATATTATACTTCAACAAAATTGTCACTCCACTTATGTTTAAAGGGCGAGGATTTTTATTTTCCTTCTTTAAAAAGCTCTGAAGGACTTCCTTCTTGAGCTTTACGAAATTCTGATCTTCACTTAGTAAATGAACAAGGTTTTCATTAATGGAGACCTTTGTCCCATGATCTACAAGCAGATTTTATGATATTATTTTTTAATGTGTAGAGCTTGACATGATAGAGAAGATATTTGGAGTGAAGTCTATTTTGATTGTAACCATTATTTACGATGTTTTATATAAAATCCTTTGTTAATGTCATATTGCTTATATCACAAATTTTCTGTTTAGAATTTGAGTTTTTATAGTAGTGAACAGACTTGATAGCTATAAATATTTTACATTTGACAGTTCTGTAATCTTGTTTTTCTTGTTGGGAACAGGTCTGAAGGTTGAAGTGACTCATTGTGGAACAATGAGACGAAAATACCGTGTTTGTAATGTAACAAGAAGGCCTGCCAGTCATCAAACGTAAGAAAAGCTGGTGTTTGTCAGCAGAGATGATGTGAGGCGGCTTGCTGTAGTTAAAGGATTGGGAGTATTGCTGGCTCATAATGAGATAAGAGTTGTTAATGTGTATTTTTCTTTTCCAGCTTTCCTTTGCAGTTAGAAAATGGCCAAACTGTGGAGAGAACAGTAGCACAGTATTTCAGAGAAAAGTATACTCTTCAGCTGAAGTACCCACACCTTCCCTGTCTGCAAGTGGGGCAAGAGCAAAAACATACATATCTGCCACTAGAAGTAATGTGCTTAGGCTGCTTATTAATTTCTTCTTATTCATCATTCTGTTGTGGTCTTTTATGGCCTGTAACTTTATATGCTCACGTTTATTTTATTCTAAATTTTTGATAATAAAATAATATGGAAAAAATGTATCCACAATCCTACACTCTAAATGTCACCACTGTTAGCATTTTGGTACACTTCTTTTCAAGTTTATAAATTTTACCTCTTATCATATATTAAAGCAGTATTGTTTACTATTTTACTTAATATATTAAAAAGAATACTTCAATGAAGTATATTAAAAATATAATTTCTTATGTAATTGGCACTGAGATTTAAAAAAAGACATACATCTAGTACAAAACTTTTTTTTATTTATAGGTCTGTAATATTGTGGCAGGGCAACGATGTATCAAGAAGCTAACGGACAATCAGACTTCCACTATGATCAAAGCAACAGCAAGATCTGCGCCAGATAGACAAGACGAAATTAGCAGATTGGTTAGTACTTAACCTTAGAAATGGAATTAAAAATATATTAGGGTAAGCTATTAAAGAACCACATCCTTATCAGCTTCTACCTAATTACCATTTTATGAACTATCAGAATTACAAGGGATTATGGAAGTAATATAATGGTGTTCTGGGGGTAAACCTTAATAGGTTCTATGAGAAAGATTAGACCCTTCTAATTTAATCTCAAACTCTCTAATTAGATACAGAACAGATTCAGAACTAATGTTTCAATTTAATGAACTGGAACTTTATTGCCTCCCACCTAAAAGAGGAGGGGAAAGGAAGTGAAGGATTAGCGAGAGTGAGAGATTTAACACTCAGTGTAGGATTGCCTATCCCCCAGTATCAGACTGACAACTACATGATGAACAAAGAAATATTAAAGTTTCCTGTGATAGAGGACTAGATAAAGAAGTACATATACACAATGGAATACTACTCAGTCATAAGAAAGGATGAAATAGTACCATTTGCAACAACATAGCTAGACCTTGAGAACATTATGCTAAGTGAAATAACTCAGAAAAAGCTAAAAGTGATTTGATTTCACTCATGTGCGATATAAAACTGAAACTTGTGAACACAAACAGCAGTGTGGTGATTAACGGGGAAGATGGGTGGGGAGAGAAGAGGGTCCTAACATAAGGTGACAGAAGAAGATTTGACTTTGAGTGGTGGTCACACAGTACAATATACAGATCTTATAGAAACTCACATCTGAAAACTATATTCATGTTGACCAATGTTAACCCAGTCAATTTAATAAATAATTTTTTTCAAGAAATATCAGATGGCACTCACCACATAGGGTTTCTAAGCTCTCCCATTGTTCTAAATAGGGAGGAAGGAAGAGTTATCAATACCACTTTATAAAACTGACGTAAAAAGGCAAAATGAAAAATAAAAGGCACCTGGATCTTACGTTCTTCTCTTTAAGTAAGAAAAAAGAACATACTATTTTTTTTTTCTTAATTAGGAGATTTGTGTTCCACTCATTTATGTGTTCAGCAATTGGTTGATTCTCATATGTGTTCTGACAGGGATCAAACCCACAACCTTGTTGTATTGGAATGATACTCTAACCAACTGAGCTACCTAGCCAAGGCTATCTTATGTTCTTACTTATCATTTAAATTGTCCAAGTGAAGAGAAAAAGTCTGGCAATATGAATATTACCTAAAATAACTTAGAAGCATTTTCAAAAGCAATCTTTTTTTACTATATTTTTATTGGTTACAGAGAGAAAGTAAGAGGGAGAGAAATAGAAGCATCATTGAGGAGATTCTTTTTACATATTTAGATTATGTAGGTTACTTTGAATGGATTGTTACTTAAAGACTTGAACAATGGCCTTGTTTGATCTTTGCCCTGAGACCAAGAATATGTTTTTGTTTTGTTTGTTTAATTTTAACTTTTTTAAAATACATTTTATTAATTTTTTACAGAGAGGAAGGGAGAGAGATAGAAACATTGATGAGAAAGAGACACCGACCAGCTGCCTCTTGCATGCCCCCTACTGGGGATGTGCCCGCAACCAAGGCACATGCCCCTGACTGGAATCAAACCTGAGACAATTCAGTCCACAGACAGACACTATCCACCCAGCCAAACTGGTTTCGGCAAATTTTAATTTTTTTTATATATATATATTTTTATTGAGTTTTTACAGAGAGGAAGGGAGAGAAATAGAGATTCAGAAACATCGATCAGCTGCCTCCTGCACACCTCCTACTAGGGATGTGCCTGCAACCAAGGTACATGCCCTTGACCAGAATCGAACCTGGGACCTTTCAGTCCTCAGGCTAACACTCTATCCACTGAGCCAAACCAGTTAGGCCCAAGTAAATGTTTTGAAAAATAGTTCACACACATACACACACATATTAATACAGTGGTACCTCGAGATACAAGTGCCCTAACATACGAGATTTTTGAGATATGAGCCGTCAAGCGAGCGATTTTTGCTTTGAAATATGAGCAACATTTGAGATAGGAGTAATCATGCAGATTGGCCGGCTGCACACGACCCAGTTTACTGCGACTCGAGTGTCTCATAGTTTCCCACGCCTCAAGGTTACGGAATGAATTAAACTCGTATCTTGAGGTACCACTATAATAATAAAATAATAATATGCTAATTAGACCAGACAGCCAACGACCTTCTGGACATCATTCCAGATGTCATTCCAGACATTCTTTCAGACAAAGCTGCAGTGGCAGGGGCCAAGGCAGAGGTGATTAGGGGTGATCAGGCAGGCAAGCAAGCAGTTAGGGTTAATCAGGCAGGCAGGCAGAGTGTTTAGGGGTGATTGGGCAGGCAGACAGGCGGTGAGAGGTGATCAGTCAGGAAGGCAAATGGTTAGGGACAATCAGGCAGGAAGGCAAGTGGTTAGGGGCAATGAGGCAGGCAGGCAAGTCGTTAGGGGTAATCGGGCAGGCAGGTGAGTGGTTAGGGGCAATCAGGCAGGCAGGTGAGCAGTTAAGAGCCAGTGGTTCCAAGTTGCAAGAGAGATGTCCAACTGCCGCTTTAGACCCGATCCCACAGAGATCCCTGTGGGATCAGACCTAAAGCTGCAGTTGGACATCCCCCTAGGGATTCTGGATTGCGAAAGGGTGCAGCCCAGGCTAAGGGACTCTCCCCCCTCCGTGCATGAATTTCATGCACCAGGCCTCTAGTGTGTGTGTGTCATGCTATAATGAATTGCACTCTGGAATCCAACTCTACACTGAATTACGACAGATTCTTTATATGTGTGGATATATATAAAAATTATCTGTATTTCTTTCTTATCTGGCTCAAGTGTATCCCATTAAGTAAATTTTACAACATGAGACTTTTTATCTGAAAATATTGAAGTAAATTTTCCAAAATTTTTTTATTGATTTTAGAGAAAGAGGGGTAGAAAGAAACATCTATGAAAGCAAAATATTGATTGGCTGCCTTCTGCACACCCCTCCTTGGGATTGGGCCAGAAACCCAGGCATGTGCCCTGACCAGGAATCAAACCATGCCCTCCTGGTTCATGGGCCCACTGTCAACTACAGAGCCACACCAGCTGGGCTTAAAGTAAATTTTATATAAATTATAAATCAAATAATTGGGAGAAAGCCATAGTAATTAGAGGAAAATAATTATCAATATTTGTTATTCTACATAATTTTAATAATATATTTTAGGCTAGGTATTTCTTTCTCTTACAATCTCTAGACTATCCTCTCTAAAATATATTATGTTTAATCATATAAAATTACTATTTTCATGTGCCATAATTAGTTGAAATTTCTTATCCATCCTAATACATTTAAATTTTCTATAAATTACCAGGAGGATCACAGACTTCCTGCAGTCATTTATGATCTGTGAACCCCAGGTTACGGTTCTGTGCTTTATAGCTTAAGGATACCGTTAATGAGACCTATTGTAAAACATGTTGACACAAAGAAAGCAAAAAAAAATAAAGAATTCTAATATGTAAAGCAGGAGATTTGGAGGAATTTTTTTTTTTTTTAAGTAACTACTCACTTTCTGTTCTTAGGTAAGAAGTGCAAATTATGAAACAGATCCGTTTGTTCAGGAGTTTCAATTTAAAGTTCGGGATGAAATGGCCCATGTAACTGGACGCGTACTTCCAGCACCTATGCTCCAGTATGGAGGACGGGTAAACCTCTTGGTAGTTTTTAATTATAAACATAACATTTTCTATGTATGGAGATGTCTAAGTTTGGAATTTGAAAATGTCTTTTTGTTCCAACATTTTTTTGTTTCAAGGTGTCTTCGCTTTGGTTTCGTAGAATTTTTGTTTTTCTATGTTAAAAATATAATAATTGATTTAGAATAACCTATTCCACATAGAATATTAGATATATATATCAGCTGTTGAAATGAACTATATTAAGTGTTTGTTCTTTTTTGCTGTATTTCTGTTTCTCCTTTTTCTGTAGAATCGGACAGTAGCAACACCAAGCCATGGAGTATGGGACATGCGAGGGAAACAGTTCCACACAGGAGTTGAAATCAAAATGTGGGCTATAGCTTGTTTTGCCACACAGAGGCAGTGCAGAGAAGAAATACTGAAGTAAGTCTTGTCATTAGTTTGGCTTTGGAACCATTTTGTTTTTAAATTTTGTATTTCAGTTTTAAATTATTCAGCTAATGTTCTAACCAATGTTGCCTCAGTATGATGTGTACTTAATCACTGAGCCTTTAAAAATACTACTTCTCTATATTTTGATGAAGATTCCTGAATTTGTTAGTCATCATAAATTCACTAGTTCATTCTTGTAGGCATTCTAATAGACTAGCTTAGGTGGTAGAGCAGGAGCATCATTGACTATAGTGGCAAATAGGTTTAATTCCCAACTTTGCTATATCCTAGCTTTATTACCATGCATAATTTTTTAATCTGATATGTTTCAATTTTTACCTTTTTAGAATAGAGATAATAGTGAGTATTAAATAAGATTCTTATTTCTCATTTGAGTTCCTTGAAAGAGTGGTTTAACTCCTCATTTCCACTTCCTTATATTTCAAAGTTTGGCTTCCATCTCCACCATTTTCCTTCTTCCCCAGATTTTTTCCCTCAATTGTAAGTGCTCACCAATCTTCTCTTAAATTTGTAAGAAATTTAATACGGCCAGCCAGCATAGCTCAGTAGTTGAGCCTCCACCTATGAACCAGGAAGTCACAGTGTGATTCCCAGTCAGGGCATATGCCCCAGTTATGGGCTCGATCCCCAGTGTGGGGCGTACATATGGCAGCCGATCCATGATTCTTTCTCATCATTGATTCTGTCACTTCCTTCCTCTCTGAAATCAATAAAAAACATATTTTTTTAAAAAAGATAAATTTGTAAGAAACAAGCTCTGGGTGGTTTTGTTCAGTGGTTAGAGCATAGGCCCATGGACTGAAGGGTTACAGTTAGATTCCTACTCAAGGGCGATTGCAGGCTCAATTCTCCCAGCTCTGGTTGGGGTGAATTCAAGAGGCAACCAATCGATGCATCTCTTTCACATCGATATGTTTCCCTCTCCCACTTCTCCCTCTCCTCTACTCTCTCTAAAGAAAAATCAATTGAAAAAAATCCTTAGTGAGGATTAAAAATAATAATAGCTCGAGCCACTTTTGCTCAGTGGATAGAGCGTCGGCCTGCATACTGAAGAGTCCTGGATTCCATTCTGGTCAAGGGCATGTACCTCAGTTGCAGGCTCAACCCCCAGCCCTGGTCAGGACACATACGGGAAGCAACCAATCAATGGGTCTCTTTTATATCGATGTTTCTCTCACTCTATCTCTCCCCCTCCCTTCTACTCTCTCTCTAAAAAATATAATGAATGAGTAATTTGAAATAAAAACATTTTCAGTTTTTAATTTACCTAACTTATTCTCTCAGGCTTCCAAGACTTCCATTTTTTCTCCTTCCTAGAAATGTTAATGCTCTGCTGAAACTGGTTTCTGGAAGATTTCCAGTATTTTTGTGCTTATCAGTTCTAATGGTCTCTCCTCAGCCATTATTTTTCTCAGAATTTGTGTAGCATTAGATACAGTTGACTACATTGTTAAAAATATTTTTTTTATTGATTTTAGAGAGAAAGGGGGAGAGAGAGAGAGAGAGACATCTGCAATGTCTTGCATGCCCCACACTGGAGATCGAGTCCATAACCCAGGCATGTGCCCTGACCAAGAATCGAATTGTGACCTTCTGGTTCATAGATCAATGCTAACCACTGAGAAACACCAGCCGGGCTTTTTATTTTAAACTAGAGGCCCGATGCACGAAATTTGATCAAAAGCAGGCCTTCCTTCCCCTAGCTGCCGGTACCAGCTTCCCTCTGGCACTGGGGACCCCGGCTTCCCTCACCAGCCCAATTTCGTCCAGAAGGACATCTGGTCTAATTAGCATATTATGCTTTTATCATTATAGATTTTTTATTGTTGATAATCCTCATCAGAGGATATTTTTTCCATTTTTTAGAGAGAGTTGAAAGGGAGCAGAGAGACACAGAGAGAGAAACATATATGTGAGAGAAACATTGATTGGATGCCCTCCCCATGTGCCCCAACCAGACCCAGGGATCGAGCCTGCTACCGAGGTACATGCCCTTGTCCGGGAATTGAACCCTTCAGTCTGCAAATCAAAGCTCTAACCATTGAGCAGAATTGATTAGGGCACAATGACTTATTTCTGATATTCTCTCCATTCTTGCCTTTCTTGTTCCTTTTTATCATGTTGACTTCTTTTCTTCTCTGTCTTCTCTCCTTTGGGACTCGCAGGTTTTTGAGCCTTTGGCAGTCTCAGGGTCTTCTTCTGTCACTTTTGTTTGAGGAGCTGTGTGTTGTGAAAGAGTGCCAGTTCCTCTTGTGACTACTCCCATTCCCAAACTCAGACTTCTCTTTGACAAGAACATTAAAACTCAGTATGACATTTCAAATAATTCACCTGCCTCTTAAGTCATTTCATTTTCACATATTTGGACAGAAAACTGAAGCACTATATTTTCTTTTTAATATATTTTTATTGATTTCAGAGAGGAAGGGAGAAGGAGAGAGAAAGATAGAAACATCAATGATGATAATCAATGATTGGCTGCCTCCTGCACACCCCCTACTGGGGATCGAGCCCACAACCCCGGGTATGTGCCCTTGACCAAAATCAAACGTGGGACCCTTTGGTCCACAGACCAATCTTCTATCCACTGAACCAAACCAGCTAGGACAAGCACTGTATTTCTTATATTTCCCTTGTACTGTTTCCCATTTCCACTTACGCTACTCTTTTTTTTTTTTTTTTGATTTTTTACAGAGAGAAAGGGAGAGGGATAGAGAGTTAGAAACATCGATGAGAGAGAGACATCGATCAGCTGCCTCTTATTAGCCCCCTACTGGGGATGTGCCCACAGCCAAGGTACATGCCCTTGACCGGAATCGAACCTGGGACCTTTCAGTCCACAGGCCGACGCTCTATCCACTGAGCCAAACTGGTTTCAGCTCCACTTACGCTACTTTTTACTATCTCTGCTCATCTAAATACTATTCATTCTGGCCTGGCCAGGTGGCTCAGTTGGTTAGAGCATCATCCCATATATACCAGAAGGTTTCAGGTTTGATTTCCTGGTCAGGCACATAACTAGTTTGGGTTCCATCCCTGGAGTGATGTTTCTCACATCAATTTTTTTTTTCTTTCCCTCTCTCTCTCTCTCTTCCCCTTCCTCTTTCTAAAATCAGTTTTTAAAAAATAAAAAACCATGTCCTTGGATAAAAAGAAAGAAAATAATACCTGACCTGTGATTTGTGATTCTGGAAATAACTTCTTAATTCTAAACATGAATTTATTAATATCCTCTTTATTTACACTTGTCACTTTCTGCATAAAATAAAATTATATTAAAATTATTTAAATTTATCTCCCCTCTAAAATATAATTTTCTTAATAAATTGATTAGTGTCTAATTTAAATCTCTATTAATAAATCCTATAAAGTATGCCCATATGAATAGTTTAAGGTTCACTTACTATTTTTTTCTCTAAAGTTTTTATCCCCTTGCTTTTAAGTAAAATGTCATAGGACAGTTTAATTACAATGCTACAATTATTTTACATGACCTCTAAAAACCAAAGAAAAATCCTCCAATTTTTTTCAAGAAAAAGAAGGGGATTCCTTCAAACTTTATCTCCGCCCTAATGGAATCAGAGTGTTTTTGATCAAAGATAACTGACTTGACTTAGATTCTTACTTGTTTTTAAAAATAAAGTTATTGTTAAACCTCGACATCATTATTCATTTATCTTAGGCTACATGGAAAATTTTGATTGAATATGAAATTATTAGTTTTTTTAGTTCTTTTTTTAAGTGTGGGTAAAAACTTGAAAGTGTTGCCTGGTTTATTTGTTTTTAAGTGTTGGCTTCTTTTTTTTTCTTAATCTCTTCTGAAAAAGCTAATATTATGGAAGGAAAGTCTGGTCTAGGTCAGAGTTCTGACTCTGCCATTTATCTAGCCAGTTGACCTTGGCCAAATACTTAATGTCTCTGAAACTGTTTCCTGACCTATAAAATGGGAATAATACCTGACCTGCAACTTTTTTTTTTTTCGTGACCTATCACTTTCTTATGAATCTTGATCAATTTAGAAAATATACAGTAACTTAAATTTATCAAGGTCTTACCATGTCTTGGGCAGAGTGCTAAGTGCTTTGCGTGTATTATGTCATTTTATTTGCACACGAATTCTATCCTGGAAGTAATCATTTTACAAATAAAAAAAAAAACTGAAAAAAATTGCCTAAAATTTCAAACTAGTAACAGAACTGGTAACTCTAGAGCTGAGCTCTTTCTTAATCAGCACACTTTATTACTAATGCCCTTTGTAAACTATAAAATGCTACACAACTGTGTAGTAGTGTTAGTTTGCAAAATAGATTACTGACTCACATTGTCCAAATCATCGTTAGTCTGATGACCTCTTCATTTATGGAGTACATTCATCTTTGCTTTATTCTCCATTGCCTTCCCAGACTTTCTATTACTACTTTGTAGGTATTGATGACTAGACATATGTTTTATATTTAGTGATTACTCCTTCCTTCTAGGGGTTTCACGGACCAGTTGCGTAAGATTTCTAAAGATGCAGGAATGCCCATCCAAGGTCAGCCTTGCTTTTGCAAATATGCACAGGGGGCAGACAGTGTGGAGCCCATGTTCCGGCATCTCAAGAACACATACTCTGGACTACAGCTCATTATTGTCATCCTGCCAGGGAAGACACCAGTATATGGTAAGAATACCTTAAGATTGCATTTTTCCTCAAGTATGTGATGTTCCTTTTAGAATGATGCTAAAACATATCCTAAAACTTGCAAAAATGTTATAACTTACAGTGTTTAAAACCATGTATTGTTATTTTTAAAAGACAAATCAGTAGAGCAAACTAAGTGGTCTGTGAAGAGACCCGGTGAAAAAGATTTTGGTAGTTAAAGTGGGCATTATAAAACAATGGTTAAGCTTTCCCTGCCGATAGTGCTTTCACAAACATGGTGAACGTTCCTAAAACCACCAATCATTCTGTAAGAAGTGTGACAAGCATCAACCCCACAAGGTTACCACACAGTACAAGAAGAGCAAGGATTCTTTGTTATATGCAGGGAAAGCAGCATGATGATGGGAAGCAGAGTGGCTATGGTGGACAGATTATAAACCAATTTTCTGCAAAAAAGGCTAAAACTACAAGAGATTATGCTGAGACTTGAATGCGCTGAGCCAACTGCAGATCTAACAGAATACTGGCTATCAAAAGATGTAAACATTTTGAACTGGGAGGATAGAAGAAGAAAAAGGTCAAGTGATCCAGTTCTAAACTTCATATTTTGAGAAAGAAACCAAGATGGCAGCATAGGTGAACACCTAAACTGCTGCCTCGCACAACAGTTTCAAAACTACAACTAAAAGAATGGACATCATCCAGAACCACAGGAAAACTGGCTGAGTGGAAATTCTACAACTAGAAGGAAAGAGAGGGGCTCACCAAGACTCAGAGGACCTACAAAAAGCTGAGGTATGGAGACACGTGCATGAAAGGACAGACGGCAGAGTACCTGGCTGGTGTCCTCTAGTGGGAGGGAGACTGAAACTCCTGACTGCACTGAACCCCAGTTCTGGATGAGACTCATACGGGGGGACCCTGGATTGTTGTGAAAAGGACGGAAATTAGGGGAGCCGAGAAAAGGCAGAGGTCTAGAGGCGCACGAGGGCACATGCAGAGGGCTGACTGCTGATTGTGCCACTGGCTTTCTCTAGCAGGAGGGAGACAGAACCTCCCAACTGCACTGAAATCCACTTCCGACTGCACTGAACCTCCATTTTGAGCGAGACCCTGGGGACCCAGACTCATAGGAGTCCTCAGAGCACACAGAAACTCAGGGGAGCCAGAAAAGCAGAGGTCTGGAGGCTCACATGCACACAGAGAGGGCTGCAGTGAATACCGAGAGACACTGAGACCCAGGGTCTGCATAGGGTGGGGCTGACGGGAAGCCAAGGCTGTCTCTGCTCAGCTCTGAAACTCTGCCCCATCCAAGCTGAACAGAGAGACTCTTGCAATTTTGCAAGTCTTATATCATAAGGCTGACTCCACCATAGAAGTTCTCCCAGAGTAGACATAGCTGATCCTCACAACCAGTTGGCTTAGAGGTCAGTTCACCCCAGTGATACCAACAACAATCAAGACTTAACTACAACAAAGCTGTACATACAGTTCACAAAGAGGTACACCAGGAGAGTCCACTTCAGGTAACGGGAGGTGGAGCTACTGGGCCATAGAGGACACCTAGCACACAAAGCTACTCTACCAACTCAGGGAAACAGCAAAAATGTGGAGACAAAGGAACAGATCACAAACGAAAGAAGTGGAGGAAAACAAACGACTAGATATAGAGTTCAAAACCTCAGTTATAAGGTTTTTCAAGAATTTCCTAGAAAATTTGGATAAATTTAGTGAGAGGAGATGAAAAAGGACCAACTAGAAATTAAACATACACTGACTGAAATAAAAAATATACAGAGACCTAACAGCAGACTAGAGGAACACAAGAATCAAGTCAAAGATTTGAAATACAAGGAAACAGGAAACACTCCACTGGAAAAGTAGAAAGCAAAAAGAATCCAAAAATGTGAAGATAGTGAAAGGAGCCTCTGGGACAACTTCAAGCATACCAACATCAAAATTATGGGGATGCCAGAAGAAGAGAGAGAGCAAGATACTGAAAACCCATTTGAAGAAATAATGATTGAAAACTTCCTCTACCTGGTGAAAAAAATAGACTTACAAGTCCAGGAAGCACACAGAACCCCAAGCAAAGGAATCCAAAGAGGACCACACCAAGACACATCATAATTAAAATGCCAAGAGCAAAAGACAAAGAATATTAAAAGCAGCAAGAGAAAAGCAGTTAATTACCTACAAGGGAGCACCCATGCGACTGTCAGCTGATTTCTCAACAGAAACTATGCAGGCCAGACGGAAGTGGCAAGAAATATTCAAAGTGATGATTAGCAAGAACCTACAACCAAGAATATTCTACCCAGTAAAGCTGTCATTCAGAATTGAAGGTCAGATAAAGAGCTTCACAGATAAGAAAAAGCTAAAGGAGTTCATCAACTCCAAACCAGTATTATATGAAATGCTGAAAGGTACTCTTTAAGAAGAGGAAGAAGAAAAAGGTAAAGATAAAAATTATGTATTTATGAACATAAATATATATCTATGAACAAGTGAATCTAAAAATCAAGTGAATAAAAAATCTGATGAACAGAATAAACTGGTGAATATAATAGAATCAGGGGCATAGAAAGGGAGTGGACTTACAATTCTCAGGGGGAAAGAGGTGAGGGAGGGTGCAGGGAGAGACTGGACAAAAGTCATTCATCTGTGGATGAGGACAATGCTGGGGGAGGTAAAGGCAGAGGGAGCGGTGGGAGCCGAGTAGAGGGGAGCTATGGGGTGAAAAAAGAGGAACAATTCTAATAATCTAAACAATAAAGATTTATTTAAAAAATAAACTTCATATTTTTTTATTATCTATACTAATAAAATGGTAATATGTTAATTAGACCGGATAGACCAGACATCTTCCGGTTGTCTGGTCCTCCTTTGAAGTAGTTTGTTGGTCATGAACTTCCTGGTCCAAATAGTTAACTGTATCAAATATGATGGCGACTGATCTTCAAGGAGCCAGGGAAGAAAAGAACTAGATTTTATTTTCTAGAACAGTTTTAGATTTAGAGAAAAATTGAGTAGATAATATAAAGTTCCTAATATACCTCCCCTCTGCACATAGTTTTCCCTATTATTAATACTATCTTGGTGTGGTACTTTTAATGAACCAATATTGATAAATTATTGTTAATATACTAGAGGCCCAATGCACGAAATTCGAGCATGGGGGGGGGGTCCCTCAGCCCAGCCCATACCCTCTCCAATCTGGGGTCCCTCTCACAATCCTAACCACTCACCTACCTGCCTGCCTGATTGCCCCTAATCACTTCTGCCTGTCGGCTGTATTGTCCCCTACTGCCCTCCCCTGCCGGCCCAATCACCCCCAACTACCCTCCCCTGCAGGCTATCTGGTGGTGGCTATCTTGTGATGACATGAGGGAGTCGCACGAGGGTGTGAGGGCCACCTAGGATTTTACTAGTATAGGTTGGCCACAGTTAAGGTTCATTGTTTGCATTATACAGGTCTATGGGTTTTAATTAATTAAAATTTCTATTTCTCTGACTACACTATAAGTTTTGTGAGAATAGGAACAGTGTCTCTGTTACCTCACTATTATATATCTAGAGCCTTGCACAGTACTAGCATAGATTAGGTACACATTAAATATTTGTTGAATTAATTAATAGGTATTTAAGAAGGGCAATTTGTTAGCATGTTTAAAAATGTTAAATATATATATAGATCGTTAACTCTCAAATCTACTTGTAGAAATTCATTCTGAGGCTATAGTTACACAACCAAACAAAAATAAGCATACAAGGTTCACAGCATCATTTGAAATAATGAGAACCGAAATAAGCTAAAAATATATCAGTGTGCAACTGGTCAGATACCTTGTGGCATTTAAAAAAGGATAACTGCAACCTATATATTGAGATTCAGAATATACTCTATTATTAAGTAAAAATACCAAGTTGCAAAATAGAATGTATAGAGTGTTCTCAATTTTTATTTTAAAATGCTTCCCATGTGTTTTGTGTAAGGAGTTAAGTACACTGAACTCTTTGTGGTAGTTATAATGGCAGAGAGAGGGAAATGAACAGAGCCGTTTTATTCTTTACACAGTAGTCCTTCTGTATTTTTTTAAATTAAAGCTTGAAGAATAGGATTAAAAGCTGTAAATATATCAAGATTATAACTGCATTAAAATCATATAAATGAGAAAATTACTGGAAGAGATACAGTAAAATGCTAACCAAGGATTATATATTTTCTCTATATGGTTTTCAGTTATTGTGGTTATAGTGTTTTCAGGATTATAAAAATAAACATTTTTGCACAAAAACAGTCAAAAAATTATCAATAAATGCTTAAGCTGATCTTCAAAGCAATATACATTAAGTTTTAACAGCATTGTTTTAGTATCAGTGGAATTTTTGGTGCCCTGTAATACAGTAATATATTTAAAGGGGAGAAACACAGTAGCTTAATTTTCAGTGAATTTCAACCTTTTCTCTAACGAGAGCTATCTGCATTTGTTCCATAGCGGAGGTGAAACGTGTAGGAGATACACTTTTGGGTATGGCTACACAGTGTGTTCAAGTCAAGAATGTAATAAAAACATCCCCTCAAACTCTCTCAAATCTGTGCCTCAAGATAAATGTTAAACTCGGAGGGATCAATAATATTCTTGTACCTCATCAAAGGTAAGTGAAGCCAATTGTATGATAAAATACTATTTTTTAGTTTAATTTTTATCATATCTAAAATCTGTTTAGAAACAACAGCTTTGATGAATCCTGCCATGGGAGACAAGGAGACATTTTTGGCAAAAAATTAAGTTTTAATTAGCAAGATTAAGAAATTCCCTTTTGAAAATCCCCACACACACTTCCATTTTCATTTAGTATGAAAAATACTTCTTACCTAGCTGGAAAGTATAGAGAGCTTTATTTCTTACTAGAGAGCCCAGAATTTTCTCATTATTTGCTAGTCATCTACAACTTAAGTTATAAGCCTACTTACTGAGGAAGGGAGGAAAGAATGGGTTGTGGGGGGATGGGCAAGGGGATGTCAATTCATTTTATCAGTTAAGAAAGCATATCAACCCCTGCTGCAGTCAGTGGGACAATGGATGTTACTGTTGGATCGCCATTATGTCTAAACTCTTAGAAAGTATAAGACTAATGACCTAAAAACAGGTGCTGGGAAAGAGACTGTTATTTGGAGTATTGAACAGCAGGTTTCTTTTAATAGTTGAAGTGGCTAAGGCTTTTTTAAATATCTTGACCAGTATGCATGCAGATAAGCATTACAATAAGGATGTGTGTTTGACATAAAGCTCTTTTTGCCCTATTTTTCCTTGCTGCCTCTACTTCCTATCCCTATCAAATATGAGAAGAGACTCATAAGTGAGATGAATATAGAATGTTATCAACAAGCCCAAGAACTAAGAAATAATCACTTGAAGGATATAGTTGCAAAGATAAAATGAACTAGCTACTTTATAACTGTTAACTATATGTTACCCAAATTTATATTTTTGGCCTTGGGCGAGAGAATAATAGACTCCCATAATCCCTCTCAGTGTATAGTTTAATTATCTTTTATTTCGCCTTGAGAGATTACGTAAGTTTAAAATATAAGTACATAAAAGAAAGATTGATATAAAACAGTGGATTAATATGAGGAAGTCTAGCATTTAATGCCTATTATGAAGAATGCTGGCAGCAGTTTCCCTTTGCAGCACCATCCCCACTACTTAAAGCAGAAAACTGCTCTGAATAAGACATTGGATAGACCCACTGGGACGGCTTTTATTTCATTGGCCAGGGATTCATGAATTAAGAGAAAAAAGCTGTCAGTATTTCAGACTCATGAAGCTGTCTGTATAGGACCTTCTTTGTGCTATGTCACCAACTTGCAGTGTTGTTACAGTAGTGTGAAACAGATAAATGAATAATTTTAAAAAATGGATTATCTAACTCTTTTAAAAAATGTGTTTAAGACCTTCTGTGTTCCAGCAACCAGTGATCTTTTTGGGAGCAGATGTCACTCATCCACCAGCAGGTGATGGGAAGAAACCTTCTATTGCTGCTGTGAGTGTCATTAGGCAGATTTATCTTATCCAAAGTTTAAAAGATCACCATTTTGATTTCAAGTTTTTTAATTTTAATATTTTCTTTGAAACCACTTTCATAAATATACTAGAGGCCCAGTACACAAAAATTTGTGCATTCAGGGGAGTCCCTCAGCCTGGTCTGTGCCCTCTCGCAGTCGGAGACTCCTCAGGAGATATCCATCCACCTGCTGGCATAGGCCTGCTCCCAGGGGACCGGGCATAAGATGGCAGTCAGACATCTCTTTGGCAGAGTGGGCCTAAGCCAGCAGGTGGACATCTTTGGTACTGCTGCAGAGGCGGGAGAGACTTCTGCTACCCGCCACTGCACTGGCCAGCCATTAGCGGCTTCTGGCTGATTGGTACTCCCTCTGTGAAAGTGCACTAACCACCAGGGGGTAGCTCCTGCATTGAGCGTCTGCCCCCTGGTGATCAGTGCATGTCATAGCAACCAGTCGTTCTACCATTCACTTGATTTGCATATTACTCTTTTATTATATGTTATTTGGATTTTTGGAGAAGAAGTATTTTGCTCTGATTTAAGAGCTACAAATTCCATATATAACTATTAGATCAAGTTTATTAAAGATATTGCTCAAATCTTTAATTTGTTTTCTACTTTAATTTGTCTATTTGACCTCTCCGTGATTGTATATTTCAGTTACTTTGTAATTCAAGAAGTTTGTTTATATATTTCAGTACTATCTGATACAGAAGGATATATTACATATAAGACTGGTGGGTTGCCCTTTTTTCAATATAAAATGTCCATTGTAATATTTTGACCTAAATTCTTTGTTTTACTCTTACTTTAACATCTGCCTACTGTAGGTTTGCCCACTTCTGTACTCATAACCTTTCCATGTTCATTATTTTAAGTGTTTTTCTTAAACGATAGAAAGCCATATATTTTACCCAACTTGAACATTACTTGATTTTTTTTTGTATTTACAGAGAGGAAGAGAGAGGGATAGAGAGTTAGAAACATCGAAGAGACAGAAACATCAACTAGCTGCTTCCTGCACACCCCCTACTGGGAATGTGCCCACAACCAAGGTAGATGCCCTTAACTGGAATCAAACCTGGGATCCTTCAGTTCACAGGGCAATGCTATATCCACTGAGCAAAACTGGTTAGGGCACATTACTTGATTTTAACAACTACCAACATTTTGAGTGAATGGAAATTCTTACATTAGAAATTGAAAGAAAAAAAAATTTTGAAAATGTCAACATACTTTAGGTATACTTAATGAAATTTAGCAATTAAGCTGTAAGATTTTTTATATTTTTTTATTATCTAGTATAATTTTACATAAATTTTAAGTTTTAATCTGATAAACCTTACTTATCTTTGAAAATGATAGTAACATTCATCCATTGATGGACATGTTTCCATGTTTTGGCTACTGTAAGTAATGCTGCATTGAACATTGGGTGCACTGCAGAGTTCCATTTTGAAGCATGACTTTGGTATAAATACTACCCTGGAAGAGAGAGAAGCTGGAGGCACAGTCACCATAAGCAGATTCTCAGCCTAGAATAATGTTTAGACTTTTTTAAAATATTCAGATTCCAGAGATCATGCTTCTATAGGTCTATAAGTGACTATAGTCATGGTGCACTTACAAGTTCATGCTTCAAAGTTCCCTCTGCTCCAAACACATAACAATATTAAACAAGACACAAAAGATAAAATTCAAAACCAAGATTAGCTTCTCTCAAGACCAGACAGAAAACACAAATGTAATGCAGGAATACTTAACTATAGATTCAAGCCTTCTGGTCTAGGACATTGCAGTAATAGAAGTAAAATTCTTTTAAAATTTATAAAGCATAGAAGTTGTTTTTTTTTTTTAATTAAATCTTTATTATTCAGATTATTACATTTGTCTCTCTTTTTCCCTGCCATAGTTCCCCTCCACCCAGGTCCCACCTCACCCTCTGCCCTTACCCGACCCCCTCATTGACCTCATCCATAGGTGTATGATTTTTTTGTTCAGACTCTCCCTGCACCCGCCTCACCCCTTTCCCCCTGAGAATTATTAGTCCACTCCCTTTCTGTGCTCCTGATTCTATTATATTCACCAGTTTATGCTGTTGATCAAATTTTTAATTCACTTAATTTTTAGATTCACTTGTTAATAGATATGTATTTATTGTTCATAATTTTTTATCTTTTACCTTTTTCTTCTTCCTCTTCTTAAAGAGTACCTTTCAGCATTTCATATAACACTGGTTTGGAGTTGATGAATTCCTTTGGCTTTTTCTTATCTGTGAAGCTCTTTATCTGACCTTCAATTCTGAATGATAGCTTTGCTGGATAGAGTATTCTTGGTTGTAGGTTCTTGCCATTCATCACATTGAATATTTCTTGCCACTTCCGTCTGGCCTGCATAGTTTCTGTTGAGAAATCAGCTGACAATTGTATGGGTGCTACCTTGTAGGTAATCAGCTGTTTTTCTTTTGCTGCTTTTAATATTCTTTGTCTTTTGCTCTTGGCATTTTAATTATGATGTGTCTTGGTGTGGTCCTCTTTGGATTCTTTTTGTTTCGGTTTCTGTCTGCTTCCTGGACTTGTAAGTCTATTTCTTTCACCAGATGTGGGAAATTTTCAGTCATTATTTCTTCAAATAGGTTTTCATTATCTTGTTCTCTCTCTTCTTTTGGAACCCCCACAATTCTGATGTTGGTACACTTGAAACTGTCCCAGAGGCTCCTTACATCATCTTCACATTTTTGGGTTCTTTTTTCTTCTTGCTTTTCCAGTTGAGTGTTTTCTGATTCTTTATATTTCAAATTTTTGACTTGATTCTTCTGTTCCTCTAGTTTGCTGTTAGGTCTCTGCATAATATTTTTTTATTTCAGTCAATGTGTGTTTAATTTCTAGTTGGTCCTTTTTCATCTCTAGTTGGTCCTTTTTCATCTTCCCTTGGGTCTCATTAAATTTATCCATCTTTTCTAGGATATTCTTGAAAAACCTTATAAGCGTGGTTTTGAACTCTATATCCAGTCACTTGTTTTCCTCCATTTCTTTTGTTTGTGATCTTTTCCATTGTCTCTGCATTTTCATTATACTCGGAGAACTTATGTGTTGGATTCATCAACCTTATGATACAACACTTGCAAAACTGCAAAAGCCTCTCTGTTGAGCTTGGGATGGGTGGAGTCTCAGGGCTTAAGGGACCGCCTTGCCTTCCAGTCGGCACCCCCTTCCATGGCCCCTGGGTCTCACATGACTCTGAGTAATAGCTTGAGCAGTCCCTGTACACACGTGCATTGCCTCTAGACTGTTGCCTTTCCAGCTCCCCTATGCTCTGGGACCATGTGAGTCTGGGTCCCCAGGGTTTCGCCCGAAACTGGGGTTTAGTGGAGTTAGAAGTGGTGCAGTTGGGAGGCTCTGTCTCCCGCCCACTCGTGAAAGTCAGCAGCACAATCAGCAGTTGGTCTTCTGCACTCATTGCTGTACGCGCCACCAGACTTCTGCCCTTGTGTGACTCCCCTAAATTTCCGTGCACTTCTCCCTTTTCACAGTCCAGACTCCCCTCGTATGAGTTTTGCCTGGACCTGGGGTTCAATGCCATAGGATAAGGGTTCAGTGCAGTTGGGAGTCTCTGTCTCTCTCCCGCCAGAGAAAGCCAGCCAGGTACTCCGGCACCCGCTCTCTCCACATGCGCATATCTGTACCTCAGGTTTTTGCAGCTCCTCTGGATCTCCGTGAGCCCCTCTCTTTCCTTCTAGTTGTAGAATTTCCACTCAGCCAGCTTTCCTGTGGTTCTGGATGATGTCCGTTCTGTCTTTTAGTTGTAGTTTTACAATTGTTGTGCGAGGCAGCCGTGTAGGTGTTTACCTATGCCACCATCCTGGATTCCCAAACATAGCAGTTCTAAGATGATGCCAGAGTCTTCGGTATGGTTTCTGGGGTGGTTTGCTAAAGTGTAAAGATATAAAGAGAAATTAAAGAGTTTTCATGGGTCCTCTTTTTTACTTTTTTCTCTTATTCTCATTATGTATGCCTTTTTGTCCCTTTTTTCCCCTTATTAATCATTAGGTCTACCAGCGACATCTAAAAATTAGACTCTAATTGTTAAATGTAAAGTACAGTCTTCTTATGGGAAAATAATTTTTGACCCTATACTAGGTCTTTTGTTCTGTTCTTCACTAGAAATTATCTGTTTTTTATTACCCTTCAAGTGAACAGTGGTAAATAATAAGGTTATAGTAAAATATATATTTAAATGAAATCCATGTACTTTCTTTCAATTTTTTAATTGCTGTAAATTCAAAATCATGTAGTCTTGATTGTCTTAATTTTCTATTTTTCTTTATTTTTCCAACTTAGGTTGTAGGTAGTATGGATGCCCACCCCAGCAGATACTGTGCTACAGTACGAGTTCAGAGACCCCGACAGGAGATCATCCAGGACTTGGCCTCCATGGTCCGAGAACTTCTCATTCAATTTTATAAGTCAACTCGGTTCAAACCTACTCGTATCATCTTTTATCGTGATGGTGTTTCAGAGGGACAGTTTAGGCAGGTTGGTTGCCTGGGATTTCATCATACTATGGTTAAATCAGATACTATGTTTATAATATGGTATCTAGTTCTTAAGTTAGAAACCTTAAGTAAGTTGAGAGTTCCCAAAGTCAAAATTTGATGCTTCCTTAGATTTCCCTTTCAAAATGTTTACTATAGATGTATAAGCCTTGATTGTTAAGACCATGCTCTGATTATAATTAAGATGAAATAGAGAGGTATATTTAGCTGTAACTGATGACATTAAGAAATACTGAGACTAAATATCTTACTTTGAAGTCTGTATAAGAGAATGGCTGTGTCATTACATCTTCTCTAGGTATTATATTATGAACTACTAGCAATTCGAGAAGCCTGCATCAGTTTGGAGAAAGACTATCAACCTGGAATAACTTACATTGTAGTTCAGAAGAGACATCACACTCGATTATTTTGTGCTGATCGGACAGAAAGGGTAATTACATCTTTTGTAATACTAACATAAGCCAGGCTTACCTAACATAGTTCATAGAGCACTTAACAAAGACTCTCTGCCAACAGCAAAGTTTCTAATATATGGTAGCAGATTTCAGCAAGGCAGATTATGAGTATAGAAGCATCAAAATTAGGTTAATTGTTTAAAATTGTTAACTTTTTAGAAATTCTAGTAACATTCCAAATGTTCAAAATCCCATTAATACTTTTTTTGTTGTGAAGAAACTCATAATTTTAAATTTCTTCCTTCCTATTTTTATGTTCCTTAAATGTTCAAAAGAAAAAAGGTACATTCTCTTTTAAAATACTTTGTAAAAATTAACTTTTTTAAAAGCGAGGGACTGTCTAGAGCAGTGGTTCTCAACCTTTCTAATCTCGCAATCCTTTGTTGTGGTGACCCCCAAACATAAAATTATTTTTGTTGCTACCTCATAACTGTAATTTCGCTACTGTTATGAATCGTAATGTAAATATCTGTGTTTTCCAGTGGTTTTAGGCGACCCTGGTATTGCGACCCACAGGTTGAGAACTGCTGCTGTAGAGCCTAAGACCATTGGAAAACACAGATTTTTACATTACAGTAGCAAAATTACAGTTATGAAGTAGCAACAAAAATAATTTTATGGTTGGGAGTCACCACAAAATGAGGAACTGTATTAAAGGATTGCAGCATTAAAAAGGTTGAGAACCACTGGTCTAGAGTGATTAGTGGAAATTCTTGCAAACTAACTTTTAAACAATGTCTCCTTTAAAATTCACAGATTTATTTTCTGTGTTTTATAATATGAATATGTATTTTTTTGATGAACAAATTACCTTTATTTCTGAAAGTGAGTAAAATGTATCAGCAAAATTAAAATATTAAAAAGCACTATTATTTCATAGGCATTGTAGAAGAATTTGATCATATTCTATATTCATTCCTGATTTTTCAAAATAGCTAGATAGGAATGGTAAGGTGATTTCTTTCTTTTCTTTTTTTAATTCTTTATTGTTTAAAGCAGTGGTCAGCAAACTCATTAGTCAACAGAACGACAAACTGAGGCTCGCGAGCCATATTGTGGTTTGCTGATGACTGGTTTAAAGTATTGCATGAGTCTCCTTTTTTCCCCCCATTGACCTCTCCCCTGCCACCACCTCCCCCAAGTGCAAGCCCTCACCATTTCTCCATCCCCCACTGTCTGTATCCATTGGTTTTGCTCATATGCATGCAATGAGGGACAGTTTAGGCAGGTTGGTTGATCTCTTACCCCAATAGTCCCCGCCTTCCTTCATAGGCTGTGCAGTCAGTTCGATGCTTCTATGTCTCTGGTTCTTCTATGTCTCTTGTTCATCATTTTATGTTGTTCCTTATATTCCACAAATGAGTGAAATCGTGATATTTATCTTTCTCTGACTAGCTTCTTTTGCTTAGCATAATGCTCTCTAGTTCCATCCATGCTGTTGCAAATGGTAAGAATTCCTTTTTACAGCAGCGTAGAATTCCATTGTGTAGATGTGTTTTTATAATTAGGAAGGGGAAGGAGATATAAATACCTGGGAAGAAATAGGTCTTCTTGTCTCTGTGTAATACAGGCAACTAGGAGTCTTACTGTCATTTCTAGTGCTCCGCCCCCTATCCTGCTAACCTTGGAACGGAGAAATCTAAGATGGCCCGTGTCTTTGTCCCCTGGGGAAAAGGTTCAGTAGAAAAGATTGAAAGAGAGAGAGAAGTGTATCTTATCTTTGGTGTATATTTGTTCTTTGGTTACTCTCACTATGTAAGTTTGGACAAGTAGCTTAACACTGCTGTGTCTGTATCTTTCTCAACAAGTTTTGGGTCATATTAATATTCACCTTATTTAGTTGTTGAGAGGATTAAATAACTTAAAATATATAATGCACTATGAACGGTGCTTGACACATACTAAGCACTCAATAAAGGTTAGCTAATTATGTGTGGTGGTGATGCTGGTAATAATAGAGAAGAAGAATAGTCGGTATTGTTTGAGGTATTTTTTATAAATTGGACTCATTTGATCTTCATAAACAATACTATGAGATACTTTCTATTATCTCTATTTTCT
The DNA here is from genome assembly GCA_004026805.1 of Lasiurus borealis. Classification (NCBI taxonomy): domain Eukaryota; kingdom Metazoa; phylum Chordata; class Mammalia; order Chiroptera; family Vespertilionidae; genus Lasiurus; species Lasiurus borealis. The sequence continues at coordinate 25,518 of PVJN01012898.1, read as the reverse complement.
ACAGGAGGAAACTGTCACATGGCAGTCAAATAACCTCCAAGGGTTATAAAGCTGGTAATTAGTAGAGGTGGGATTCAAATCAGGCAGTCTCTCTCCAGAGTGGTATACCCTTTCTCACAGTGGACTACCACCTCTCTAATAACAGTAGTGATAGTTTTATTATGCCAGATTGTTAAAGGCCTTTGACCTCAAATTACTAGGTATATTTCTGCACCTAGAAAATCACAAGTAGGAATAGGGAAAAACTAAGTTAAATTTAATGATTACTGGTACCTGATGTTTAGTTTATGCCAGTCCTCCATTTGTTTGCTTCTCTTTTAGTTTTGCCTAAATACTACTGATAATGTAGGGTGTCCCAAAAAATATATATATATACTAGTACACACTTGGGAATAATTATAAAAGCAGTGTTTATTTAGATACATTTCATTTTCATTTAATAGCAATCAGCTGTTAAAACATGTATACATTTTTTCAGACATCCTGTAGATTAGAGATTATCTATATATATAAAAGGCTAATATGCTAAGTGTCCCCTCTCGAGTTTGGGAGACCGGGAGTTCGATTACTCACTCTGACATACGCTGATCACCAGGGGGCAGCTCGGAGCATGGCTGACGACCAGCATGACGGGCTGCTGAGGCAGCAGGGAAAGGAGGAGGCAGAGGAAACCACGCTGCAGCGGTTGGGTGGCAAGGGAAGGAGGAGACTGGGCGGTGGTGCATGGGTGGCAAAGGAGGGAAAAGGCGGAGAGGTAGGGAGCCTAATTAGTTCTGATCACCGGTCAGGTCTAGGGATCCTATCTATGCGTGAATTTCGTGTACTGGGCCTCTAGTTATATATGAGGAAACAGAGGCACAATTGGGTAAAATATCATGACCACACAACTAGAAACTGGTAGAGCAATGATGTGAACACAAGCATTCTGCTACCTCTCAAAATAGAGTAAAATTTGTATATGTATTAATTAGATTTATGTGTAATGAATCAGAATAATTTAGTAGATTATGAACTGTTTGTTTTGTGTTTGGTGAAGGCTAACTGGTTGATCTACTTAGCTGTGACTCAAGCTACTACCTTACATGGCAAATATAATATTAGTTAATGATTTCAAATATGTTAGGTATAAGGAAGTGGAGGTGAGTATATATATGTATTTGCAAGTGTTTTATTAGGAGCCTTCCATTATTTTGAGCCATTTCATTCACATACCTACTTAGGGAGAATCATATTTTCTTATAAAATATTGAAACTGCTAGTATAGAAAGAGAAACCAAGATGGCGGCATAGGTAAACACCTAAACTGGTGCCTCGCACAACAATTTCAAAACTACAACTAAAAGACAAAACGGACATTATCCAGAACCACTGAAAGGCTAGCTGAATGGAAATTCTACAACTAGAAGGAAAGAGAAAAGCACACTGAGAGTCAGAGGAGTTGCAGAAGGCAGAGATATCAAGGGGCGTGTGAAGAGGGTTGGCAACTGAGTACACGGCTAGCTTTCTCAGTTGGGAGAGAGACTAAAGCTCCCTACGGCTCTGAACTCCATTTCTGGGGAAGACTCTGGGAAACCCAGACTCATTTGGGGAGAAATTGGACTCTGGCAACAGGCAAAACTCGAGGATGGCTTTCTCTCAGAGAGGCTTTCTCTCAGATTACCAGGGAACACTGAGACCCAAGGGCCTCTTAGGGCAGGGCTGATGGGAAGCCATTGCTGTCTGCTTCGCCCTAAGACTCCACCCCATCCAAGCTGAGCACAGAGGCTTTTGCAAGTCTTGTTTCATAAGGGTATCTCCAGCACAGAAGTTCTCCCAGCATAGATATAGCTGATCCTCACAGCCAATTGGCCTGGAGGTCAATTCATCTCAGTGATACCAATAACAATCAAGGCTTAACTACAAGACTGTGCACAAAGCCCATAAAGGGGTGCACCAAGAGTGTCCACCTCAAGAGAATCCAAGATAGCGGCATAGGTAAACACCTACACTGTTACCTCGCACAACAATTTCAAAACTACAACTAAAAGACAGAAAGGACAGCATCCAGAACCACAGGAAAGCTTGCTGAGTGGAAATTCTACAATTAGAAGGAAAGAGAGGGGCTCACAGAGACTCAGAGGAGCTGCAAAAAGCTGAGGTACAGAGACACGCGCGTGGAGAGAATGGGTGCCGGAGAACCTGGCTGGCTTTCTTTGGTGGGAGGGAGATGGAGACTCTCAACGGCATTGAACTCCTTATCCTACAACACTAAACCTCAGATCCAGCCGAAACTCATACAGGGGGAGTTTGGACTGTGAAAAGAGAGAAGTGCAAGGAAATTTAGGGGAGTTGCAAAAGATCAGAAGTCTGGTGACGCACACGGCACTGCGCACAGAGGACCGACTGCTGATTGTGCCACTAGCTTTCACGAGTAGGCAGGAGACAGAGCCTCCCAACTGCACCACTTCTAACTCCACTAAACCCCAGTTTCAGGCGAAACCCTGGGGACCCAGATTCATATGGTCCTGGAGCACAGGGGAGCAGGAGGGGTAACAGTCTAGAGGCACTGCGAGGGCAAGTGAAGGGACCGCTCCAGCGATTACCCAGAGTCACGTGAGACTCGGGCCGTGGAGGGCAGGGCTGACTAGAAGGCAAGGCGGTCCCTTAAGGCCTGAGACTCCACCCATCCCAAGCTCAATAGAGAGGCTTTTGCAGTTTTGCAAGTCTGGTATCATAAGGCTGAATCCAACACAGAAGTTCTCCCAGCATAGTGAAAATGCCGAGACAAGGGAAGAGATCACAAACAAAAAAAATGGAGGAAAACCAACGACTTGATATAGAGTTCAAAACCACGCTTATAAGGTTTTTCAAGAATATCCTAGAAAAGTTGGATAAAGTTAGCGAGACCCAAGAGAAGATGAAAAAGAACCAACTAGAGATGGAAAAGGAGCAACTAGAAATTAAACATACACTGACTGAAATAAAAATATTATACAGAGACCTAACAGCAGACTAGAGGAAGGCAAGAATCAAGTCAAAAATTTGAAATATAAAGAATCAGAAAACACTCAACTGGAAAAGCAAGAAGAAGAAAGAATCCAAAAATGTGAAGATAATGTAAGGAGCCTCTGGGACAGCTTCAAGCGTATCAACATCAGAATTGTGGGGGTACCAGAGGAAGAGAGAGAGCAAGATACTGAAAACCTACTTAAAGAAATAATTACTGAAAACTTCTCACATCTGGTAAAAGAAATAGACTTACAAGTCTAGGAAGCACACAGAACCCCATATAAAAGGAATACAAAGAGGACTACACCAAGACACATCATAATTAAAATACCAAGAGCAAAAGACAAAGAATATTAAAAGCAACAAGAGAAAAACAGTTCATTACTTACAAGGGAGCAACCATACGACTGTCAGCTGATTTCTCAACAGAAACGATGCAGGCCAGATGGGAATGGCAAGAAATACTCAATGTGATGAATAGCAAGAACATACAACCAAGAATACTCTGTCCAGCAAAGCTTCACAGATAAGAAAAAGCCAAAGGAGTTCATCAACTCCAAACCAGTATCATATGAAATGCTGAAAGGTACTCTTTTAGAAGAAGAAGAAAAAGGTAAAAACCAAAAAATTATGAACAACAAGTACATATCTATCAACAAGTGAATCTAAAAATTAAGTGAATTAAAAATTTGGCCGAGACAGGTTTGGCTCAGTGGATAGAGCGTCGGCCTGCGGACTGAAAGGTCCCAGGTTCGATTCCGGTCAGAGGCATGTACCCTGCTTGCAGGCACATCTCCAGTGTAGGGTGTGCAGGAGGCGGCTGATTGATTGATGTCTCTCTCTCATCGATGTTTCTGACTTTCTATCCCTTTCCCTTCCTCTCTGTGAAAAATCAATAAAATATATTTTTTAAAAAAATTTTGATCAACAGCATAAACTGGTGAATATAATAGAATCAGGAGCACAGAAAGGGAGTGGACTGATAATTCTCAGGGGGAAAGGGATGAGGGGTGTACAGAGAGAGACTGGACAAAAATCATACACCTATGCATGAGGTCAACGAGAGGGAGGTAAGAGTAGAGGATAGGGTGGGAGCCGGGTGGAGGGGAGCTATGGAGGGAAAAAAAAGAGAAACAAATGTAATAATATGAATAATAAAGGTTTAATTAAAAAAAAAAAAGTGTCCACCTCAGGTAACTGAGGAGGCTGAGCCATTAGGCCCTATAAAACACCTAGCACACTAAGCCACTCTGTCAACTCAGGGAAGCAGCCAAAATGCAGAGACAGTCACAAATGAAAGAAATGGTGAAAAACAAATGACTAGATATAGAGTTCAAAACCACGGTTATAAGGTCTTTCAATAATTTTCTAGAAAAGGCTGATAAATTTAGCAAGACCCTCAATGATATGGAAAAGGACCAACTAGAAATTAAGCATAAACTGACTGAAATAAAAAATAATATACAAAGATCCAACAGCAGACTAGAGGATCACAAGAATCAAGTCAAAGATTTGAAATACAAAGAAGCAAAAAACACCCATCCAGAAAAGGAAAAAGAATCCAAAAATGTGAAGATAGCGTAAGGAGCCTCTGGATAACTTCAAGCGTACCAATATCTGAATTATAGGGGTGTCAGAAAAAGAGAGCAAGCAAAATACTGAAAACGTATTTGAGGAAATAATGACTGAAAAATTCCCTCACCTGGTGAAAGAAATAGACTTACAAGTCCAGGAAGCACACAGAACCCCAAACAAAAAGAATCCAAAGAGGACCACACCAAGACACATCATAATTAAAATGCCAAGAGCAAAAGACAAAGAGAGAATATTAAAAGCAGCAAGAGAAAAACAGTTAAGTTACCTAAAGGGAGCTTCCATATGATTGTCAGCTGATTTCTCAACAGAAATGATGCAGGCCAGATGGGAGTGGCAAGAAATATTCAAAGTGATGAATAGCAAGAACCTACAACCAAGATTACCCAGCAAAGCTATCATTCAGAATGGAGGGTCAGATAAAGAGCTTCACAAATAAGAAAAAAACTAAAGGAGTTCATCAGCACCAAATCAGTATTATATGAAATGCTGAAAAGTATTCTTTAAGAAGAGGAAGAAGACAAAAAAGGTAAAGATAAAAATTATGAACAACAAATAACATATCTATCAACAAGTGAATCTAAAAATCAAGTGAATAAAAAATCTGATGAGCAGAATAAACTGATAGGTATAATAGAATCAGGGGCATAGGAAGGGAGTGAGCTGACAATTCTCAGGGGGAGGAGGAGTATTGCGGGTGTGGGAAGAGACTGGACAAAAATTGTACACCTATGGGTAAGGACAGTAGCAGGGGGATAAGGGCAGAGGGTGGGGTTAGAACCGCGTGGAGGGGAGCTATGGGGCGGGAGTCGAGAGAGAGGAACAATTGTAATAATCTGAACAATAAAGATTTATTTTTAAAAAAAAGAAAATAAAGAAACTACTAATATAAAATAAAAGGAGTAGGGCCTTTGCATTCGTTTCTGTGTTTGACTCCCAATTCTACCCTTTATTGTCTGCTAATGCGCAAATTATTTTATATTCCCAAGCCTTAATTTCCCCGAAGGGTAATAATGCGTATCTGGCAGAATTACCAGGCTTAGAAATAATGTATGTAAAGTAGCCGATATAAAAATGGTTAATAAATGGTGATTATTGTTTATGTTGTTTTCAGCATTCTTTCTCTCTAAAAATATAGTGTTCAACAAGGATAGTGCAAATTTTCATAAGTTACACATTAAAGAGTACCAGCTATGCATAGGTATCATAAATTAGAGCACTTAACATAAATTGGAAAAAAAATTTTTTAGGTTTTCCACCCATACTGGGATCCACTACCAGCTAAACATATAGTAGAGATTCTTTGTTGTTTATCATCTCTCACTTTTAGCAACATTGAAGAATAGGAACCAGGAGTAGAATAAGGCCTGCTCTTAATACTTGCTTATGTAATATATCAAGCTAAAAGTAGTGAATCATGGGATAACCCTATATATTTATATATTTTTAAAAGTGCCTTCAGACACATTGTTTACATTTGTCTTTTTTTGTTTAAACTTTGACCAAACAAATTCAGGTTGGAAGAAGTGGCAATATCCCAGCTGGAACAACAGTTGACACAGACATTACACACCCATATGAGTTTGATTTTTACCTCTGTAGTCATGCTGGAATACAGGTAAGCCTACACTTTGGATGAAATGTTTTAATTCAGGAACTCCCATTAATAAGTATATTTTTTTAATGTCAGAAAAAGGAAAAATAACCTTTTATGCACTCCAAATTGTTTCTACATAAAATTAGATGAAATTTTCAGTAAGTAAATGTCTTCCTCTTTCTCTTTGAGAGAGACTCATGTCTATTTAATTCAGTGCTTCTTAAACATCCCAGCAGCAGAGAATGACTCTGTATTCCTAGTCCAAAACTGTTTTAGGCTGCTTGCCATTGATTAAAGTAGAAATTTCAAAAAAATGAACCTTACTGTATATATATAAAAATTTCAGGAAAATGTACCTTACTGTATATAAAATAATACTATATAGCTGTATCTTAAAGATATACATATATATATATATATATATATATATATATATATATATCACATACACTAACCCAAGTTTCACCCTTACAGCTTTAAAATTCTTGTCCCACTCATTTATCTATGCTCCTCTTTACAATCAATGTTGTACATTTTCATGAAGGGTAAAGTACATATTTACCATGTATACGAAGAACCACTACTGCTGTAAATACCACAGAGGAGAAAAAAGGATTTCTCTATTAAAATAAATGTGGAAATAAGTAAGATTTTTTTACTTTAGAATTTTTGGATATTATTGATAATGCAAATGAATCTTCAAGATGGAAATATTTCCCTAATGTATTTAACCAAAAACTTTAATTCTTATAGCCCAAATTCTGATGATTTTATTTATATATTACCTGTCTCATCTCTGGGATGTGTCTTACTCATTACTGTGTGCCGCACATTTTATACAGATATGGCATATAAGGTACTTCAGGTACCTTATATCAGTGAATCATATAATATTTGTCTTTTTGTAACTGGTGTATTTCATTTAACACAATGTCATCAAAGTTCATCCATGTTGTAGTATGTGTCAGACTTTTCTTCCTTTTTAAGGCTGAATAATAATATTCCATTAAATGTATATTCTATATATTGTTTATCCATTCATCTATCAATGGACACTTGGATTGCTTCCATCTTTGGGCTATTGCTGCTTTGGAACATTGGTGTATAATAACTGTTCAAGTCCCTGCTTTCACTTTTTTTGGATGTACACCCAGAACCAACTGAATGTTTTTTTAAACCCATTATTAAATTAGAATATATTTTACTATTGTAGAAAGCTGACTTTTTATATAACTTCATCTATGCTAAATATTTATTGAAAAGTTTAGAAATCAACAATATGTTATTGCCTTCTCTATAGGGTACCAGCCGTCCTTCACACTATCATGTTTTATGGGATGATAACTGCTTTACTGCAGATGAACTTCAGCTACTAACTTACCAGCTCTGCCACACTTATGTGCGCTGTACACGATCTGTGTCTATACCTGCACCAGCGTATTATGCTCATCTGGTGGCTTTCAGAGCCAGATATCATCTCGTAGACAAAGAACATGACAGGTAATATAAAAGTGTAACAAATACAGATTTTTACCCAAATTCACACATGGCCTGCATATTAGGATTTTCTTGGAACATTTCTTTGTTTCTACATAAGTATGTGGCTCTCTATTTGCCATAAAGAACTGCCATTTGGAATTAAAGTTCCATGACCTAGTAGAGGAGTCAGTGATCCATATGAAAAGCAGTGATAATGAGAACTGACTGCCGAGATAAGGGTTCCTATTAAAATGTGCAGTCTAGGCTTATTAGTAATAGAATGATATAGTGACTTACTTGCTTTATCAAATTAACTCAAGGGAAAGATTGTTGATGATAAAAGTGATAAATACGTGCCAACAAAACTATAGTATGTCTTGGATTTGCTTCTAAATAATCCTGAGCAAGTGAGAGAAGTAAAATTGGTCATGAGTTAATTATTGAAGCTGGGTAATAGACATATAAAATTATACCAGCATCTATTTCTAAAAATATTTGTGAAATTTTCTACAACAAATAATATTCAGAATTATTACATCAGGATAGGGTTTGTTTGTGTGTTGATTGCCAATTCTCTTGCAGTGCTGAAGGAAGTCATGTTTCAGGACAGAGCAATGGGCGAGATCCACAAGCTCTTGCCAAGGCTGTACAGATTCACCAAGATACCTTACGCACAATGTACTTCGCTTAAAAAGCCTAAGAATATTCGCTGAAAGGAACAATTGAAAGATGAATTGACATACAACATATGTTTCCAGTGGAGTCCGTTGAGTGGGGATGCCTCCAGTCATACAGAAACCAACACTGTGGGGACCAGGGTCTGATTTTTATGTTGATACAAGGAAGATTGTTTACTTTATCAAGGGACACAGCACCATTATGCAATATGAAACCAGCCAACTGCTTTTTTGTGCGGTCTCCTGCAGGAAGTATCGCCATTGTTTTGTTTTCACTTTCCTGTAGTCTAACCCTTTTAATGCCTTTACCTCAAGTTGCTTGGCAGCACAACTATCTTTGCAAAAAAAAAGAAAAGAAAAAGAAAAAAGAAAGAAAGAAAAGGTAAATAATGATTTTAAAAAAACACACCTACATGAATAATCAATGATTGTTCACAATTATGTGTGCAACAAAATTAATGTGCATTCGTGTATTCTTGTAAAGTATCTGTGTATACTTTAAGTGTATACATATATACTTCATATGCATATATATCTGGATCTGCATTGATAAATGATATATATGTTCTTTGTATATATTTTATAGTTCATTGGGAAATTTCTTTCCCTTTTATTATCCTCTCACCACCACTTTTATTTCTTACTCCGGCTCCTTTGCCTCATCACCTACATTTTTTTTTCCTTAATGCTACCAGTGATATTCAAATGTTCATGTATCTGTTCATTTGAATATGAAGCATGAAAAACTAGGCTTTTATTTTTATTTTGCACACCTACTCCTGTCTCTTGTCTCACACACAATTCTGAGTCCTCAACTCTTGATATTGCTTTCTTAAGAAGCAAAATAATTGTGTGTGTGTGTGTGTGTGTGTGTGTTTATGAGAATCTGTGTCTGTCCCCTCCTGCTCTGAACTTATTTTTGCCATTTGTGCAATGTATACAATAAGCAGTAGCAACCTAAACTATTCTTTCTTCTCTAATGAGTTTGTTCAAGCTGCTATAAATATAAAACCTTGTCAGAAGTTATAACTCTTTCTCTCTCTGAGTGATATGTATTCTAAAGCCTTCTGTTTCTATGGGTTATACATGGAAATCCTTTGAAGCTTTTATAAAGAGTAAATATTTTAAATGATTGGAACTCTGTAGGAAGAGGCTTCTGAAATTGGATGGAGAAAAAGAAGGGGTTGTTGAGGTTTTTAAAAAAAATTTTTTTTTTGCTATTTTACTTGCCTCTCATACATTAATGTGATTTCCATATATATATTTTTATATATATGTGTGTATATATATATATATATATAAACATATATGTATGTATTTTGAAGCATAGCTTCTTTTTCTTTTGTATTTATTAGAATAGTGCTTTAATATAGAACTGTATCGACAACATCTTTTATAGAAATATAATCATGTTTATTTTAGGAACTGACAATTTGTTTTGCTATCTTATAGTGCAATAAGCAGTTTTAAAGGAAAGCTGTGTCTTTTTCACATCTTTACCACAGACAATGGGAGAAGCAGGCACATACATGATTTTAAAAGAGCAAAGTAATACAGCCTTAATTTCAGAAGGAAAGTTTTGTAATTTTCAAGTTTAAAGCTTTCTTTAAAAATCATAATGAAAATTAAGGAAATTAATATCCTAATTGAGGCTGATCTTAAATGTCAAAAATAAAATTGAACTTTAAGAAATGATCATTAATAGATTAGGATTTAGAAGGTATTTAAATTCTTTAGAAATCATGTTTATTGAAGAAGCATACTGGTTAGGTGCCTATTTTCATTTATTAAAATGAATCAGGAAAATGATACTTTTTTTAATTTGCTATTTTATCATATATAACTTTCCTTTTAAAATTAGGGTTATGGTGACAAAGGAAGTTAGGGCTTGGATTATTTTAAATTAGTTAAATCACTGAAAAGTGGATGAAAGATTTGCAAAACTTCTGTTTTATTGATTTCACTTTAAGATATTAAAAAGTACCATTAAGCTGTCAAAACCAAGTTCACCAGTAACATTGGTTTCAGGGGAGCTTTGCACTTTTTTGTAACACATGAAATCTGCATTTTAATTTTTTTGCACTGGTTTAGAGTATAAATATTACAGATTGATTCCAATGGGCATTGTTAACTTTTCAAAATTCCATCTGTTTATGAAAACAAATGGATTAGCTCTATAGTTTCTCTCTTACCTGTAATCTATTCTTATTGCCAATTTACTGTATTTTGAGCCTAAAATCTGAGCCCATGTCCTCCAGTAGTTATGAAACCTTTTTTCCCTCTACCAGAAAACTAAGAAAGTACTGTATTTTGTATGTTTATTATATTGAAGTGTCTGAAATGCAATTTACAACACTGTTTCAAAGTTCTTTACACGAGGTAATATTTGTATAGTATATACATTTTTCCCCCAACCCTCCCTGTTCTCCTCCAAAAAATACCTAGAAAGCAAGGTGTTTGGGGGTTTACATTGAAATTTTACTGAATATAGTAGTCAGAAACATGGGCAAGAGAAGAAAATAGTGTTTCCTAGATGGTAAAAACTTGACTGTTGTGTGCTTGCTCAGTATGAGAAAACATTTTCATTTATCAATGGGAGTTATACAGATTCATGTGGGAAACTTTAAGGCCCAGGGAAGAACTGTAGACACTATTCTATTTCCTGCTTTATCTAATTTCCAGTTACTTAATTTTACTTGCACTAGAGTGAAGCCCATAATTTACATCTATTTGGAAGGACTTTTACAAAAGGAAAAAAAACATTTTTAAATACAAACCTTTACCTTTGAAGTGAGTTCTTTTTTTACGGTTTCTTACACTTTCAACATTAGTAGTTTAAGGTTGGTTAACTTGAAAGAATATGTATAGTATATTTTTACTTTGCTTACTAACATATTAGTATGTCAAACTTAATTATAAGAAACCTTATATGTAAGAATTTTAAGATAAAAGACTAAGAGACAAATACCTTTTTGAATTTTGTTTTAATTGTGGCAGTTCAGTGTAGAATTTCTGATCTTTTTCATTTTTTAAAGAAGGTTGTTCGAATTTAATGGCCATAAAACTGAATAGTAACCTTTCTGTTCCTGTCCTTACTCACTAACTATATGATGAATGCTGTTTTCTTTGATGTTTGGAGTGACTTCAAAATGTCAGTGCCAGCAACTGGTATATTTGATTTTCATGTAAAGAAAAGTTGGGAGTTTAACTATACTCTGGATAGCAAATGGGTCTGTGTAAATTGCTGATACATGTTATATTACAGTAGCAAGTTACTGGCATTGATGACCATACATTTATAATATTGTAGCTGCTATATTTATTTAAGTAGAGTCTGACCGTTCCTGCACTAAACAACAAGGATATGAGCAAGTTCCAAGGCTAATGTTAGACACCCTCCCCACTCTTTTTTTTTTTTTTTTTTCTAAATAAGATTAAGAACATGGAATATCATGGTAACAAAGGGTGCTGCCATTTTAGTTTCAATTTAATATCAGGGCACTACGTCTTTTTTAATTTATCTTTATTTGTTGAAAGTATTACAGATGCCTCCTTTTTCCCCCATTGGTCCCCTCTAACTGAAACATGGATTTTTACTTCAGCAGTTTGGAAAAGGGAGTAATCCAACCTCTTCAGTACTGGTTTTGGCATATTTTCACAGAAGTAAAGATGACCTTTATTTTTTCTTAATATTTTACCTTTTAACTTGTTTCTCAGAAAAAAAAAATTTCTTCTATGGAAATCTTCCTGTTGTAACCTATTAATTTAAGAGCATCTAGAAGAGATTCTAGTAGGAATGTACTGTGTATTCTAGAAGGCACATGATAAAGATTCATCTCTTTCTTCCAGTATAGGGACTCCTGGCCTTCTACTAGTAAAGTCCTGCACTAGTTTTCCAAACTAGGTTCTCTGATGAACCACAACTGCCTAATGTTTACTTTTATATTTATCCTAAAATGGATTTTAGTATGCTAGACTTCATGACAGACCTAAGGTATGTCTAGGGAAATAAAAGCTGAGTTGTCATTTAGTAGAAGTGGCTGACAGAGGATCTTGGTGTTTTAAGAAAAGGTGAGCACTCAAGAGTGCCAGTAATAGATTTGAAGTAATTTGATGGATTATAAGCTAGGAATTAGAGACTGTCGTTCAAGGAATGTAGTGAGTTTCACAGACTGACATGAATTTACCAGGGGTAGTGATTTTTATGAAGGCGATGAAGCCAGCCACTTGGATTTAGCTAGAATATTTTGTAGTCTTGCTTGCTATGTCAAACTTGATAGCTCTGCATAATTTTTATTCAGTATCATAAAACCAGAGTTAAATATTTGCTTAACTCATCATCTTAGATGTTTTCCTATTGAATATTTTTTTAAAGACAGGTTGCCTGAACAGTAACTTGCTACTTAAATTACCTTTTATGAGTTACCAGTCAAGATTCATTGGCCCAACATCTTTATTTTGGCTTTTTATCCCTATGAAGTTTTAATCCTTTTCATTCTTTTTGAGAATTCATAGATGTTTTAAAGCTACAATCATAATAGCTGGGAGACTATATATCAAGAGAGGCCTTCCTGAGCGGCAGTCTAACCTTGACTCTAGACTTTTTATTTTCCTGTTTCCCTCCCATTTAATTATATAAAGCACTTTTGTGATTCTATAGGAGTCAAAAAAAATCCAAGAAAAATGGATATAGTCAGTACTATGAAATGTGAAAGTCAGAATTTTCTTCAAAAAAATCTTGTTGCTTATACTAAGAAAATTCTTGATCAATGGCACTGTTAGAAATTATACTGTGATTAGTGAGACCTAAGCTGACTCCCAGGAAGAATAATACCTCCCCGCCTCCTCCTCTTTTTCATATATCTATAAATACCACAAAGGAAAAATATTTTTACATTTTCCTGCTTTTAAAAACGGTACATTTCAGTTACTTTACCATGTCAGTCAAAATAATTTCTTTTTAACTAAGATATTATGGTCAAGGCTTGTATAATATTATCTACTACTAGTTGAATTTTATTTTTATTTACCCATCAAAGATAGTACTCTAGATTTTTACATTGTTGGTTAAGCCTCAAGAATCTTTTGCTCTTAAAGTATATAAGTTAAAGGATCTAATTGAATTAAAGATAGGTAATACATACAGTATGGATTATTGAGATTTGCCAATGAGAAACCTATTGAACTATCAGATAACAAACAGTGTGACAAAATTAAAATCTTATCCAATCATATATCCAGCCATTGGTCTTTCTTTCTGTAATCAATGTCTGAAGTAACCAAAATCTAATGTTTTATCTAGGGTAAAACGAAGTTATTCTTTGAGGTGAACACTGTATTAAATTTTTTAATCCTTTTTTTTAAAGCAAGGCAGTTCTTAGAAAGTGCCTTTTCAGAAGATGGTGCTGTAGATTTTTATTTTTCAACTAGCATGAGGCTAAAACTTTTAAAAATAAATTATTTTAAAACTCCAAGAGTATGACAGTTTCATATAAATAATGTTATTTGTTGTCCTGAATCTGGTCCAATGAAGTAAAACATTTATTCAGTCAAGTATCTAGGCAAATGCTCACCAAATACGTTTTGAAAGTTTGAAAACAAACTTTAAATACTTTCAGTTCTCAGCTGTGTTGAAGGTTATCTGTAAGGCACATAAAATAGGACATCTGCTTAACTTTTTTAACAAGACTATGGATGAAGTAGCAAGTGCCCAAAGGGAAAGGAATTACATGTCATAAGCTACCTTTCCTTTTTTTTCCTCCAGCATAGACTGACCCTTTTGTAAATATATATTGGCCACCATTTCTAAATATTTTTTATTAAAGAAGACTGCTTATAAAGGAATACCCAAGTCATGGAAATCAGTAGAAGAGAAAAAATAAAATGATTATATCTCTATATTTAGAGAAGTTTTCTGTTTTAGGAATCAAGAAATATTTCAAATTACTCTCTTCTAGCATGGGGGAACTAAGAAAAATGATGACGGTGCATCTAAAAGGTTGTGATCAGTTCATTAGATATAGAACATGCAAAATTGGGCTTTGGGGGAAATAAGTAAAAGGAAGGATAATAGTGGGACCATTCACACTTACTAGAAATTTGGTAATCTGCCAGAAAGGAATTTTCCCCCAGACTAGGAAACAGTAAACAGTGATAAATGATCCCTAACCAGTTCTTGCTCGTAAATTTGGTGAGCATTTCTCCAAAAAGGAATAGACTAAAAAACAAAACAAAAAAACACTACACCTCAGTAACCTTCAATGCTGCATATGTAATAATGATAGTAAAATTATATTGTTTGTTTGGAGTGTTCTGTCTGTTTGCAAATATGCATGCACATTAAACTTTTTCATTTTTATAATGTCTTAATAGCAATTATGAGTTTATTTTTTTAATATTAATTCTAATGTTTATATTTATTGGCAATTTGTGTGCAACTTTTATATTTTGCTTAGATGTTAAGGTATTTTATTTTTATAGGTATGTCTAGCTTTCCCTCTTTCTTTGTAATATTATTAGCAACAATTAAGATAGAATATTAATATACCAACCAAACTACTAATTCTATAAAGTCTAGAATTTGGACTTTTACCAATAAACCATTAACACTATTTTCTATCTTAGAATTATTCAATGTTATTTATATAATGGGCATTAAAGAGTCTTTAGACAGATTTCTAAATGTGGAGGGGAGGTGGGGCTTTTCTATAAGTTAGATGTCTTTACCTTAAGTAGCAAACTAACACTAACAGATTGGATTTACTTGATCTGATCTGTAGTTTTGGAGCAACTTGTCAAATAAATGAGTGTTGTACTTCTTTTTTTAACTTCAGCTACATTGAAATTGCTTAAAATGGTCATATCATCCAGCATTAGCATTATGATACCATTTTTATAAGCCAGAAGTCATTGATAAGTGACTTTGGAAATGGGATTCTCCTCCCCCCTCCCTCCTCCCAGTTATACTATATGGAAACTTTGCTACCCTGATCTTTTCTCTAGCAAGTTTTAAGGTATATTCAACACTAAGCATCAATGAAGAAATAGATTTTAAGTGGCTAGGGATAAACACTAATTAATGTATTTCAGTTAATTAAAAAATTGAAAATAAATTATGGATGAATCAATTGAAAAGCAGGTAAAATATTTCCACTGTACTTTTATTAATATACTTTTATTGATTTCAGAGAAGAAGGGAGAGGGAGAGGGAGAGAGAGAAACATCAATGATGAGAGAGAATCATGGATTGATTGCCTCCTATGATCCCACTGAGGATTTCGCCCACAACCCTGGCATGTGCTCTGACCGGGAATCACACTGTTCAAAGGTTGACACTCAGGCAGGCTGCATAGTATTTTTACACTGTGATTTTGCTTGGAAGCCTTTTTTTTTCTTATAAGAGATTAGGAGATAAATATTACCCCATCCTCAGAGCTCAGTATATGGCATGTTGATGAACTATAGTCTATTCTTCTGCTGAGAAGGGGTAAATGAGAAAGTTTCAACTAATTATTATTTGGAAAGTGTTGTTTTTATATTACATAAAATTTTATAATTTAAAGTGAATCAGCATGAGGTTTCATATACACATTTGCCATGTTTCTTTTTGCATTTTCTATACTAATCTGCTTCCTTCACCCCCACTCTTACAGTTGAAGATTGGCACTCTTAATTATGTCAATTTGTTGCTACTAAATAAAAGCTAAATATGTTTCAAGCAGTTAGAAAATACTTTATTATTAAAAGACTTCATTATCCCTCCTCTTAAGATATTTACTGTGCTTATAACTTTAATAGTTGTATTCATTATGTTTCAGCATTGCCCGAGGTTGGCAGGCATATAATTATAGACTAACATTTTTAAGGCAGCCTGGAGTAGAATAGTTCTTCCTTTTTTCTTTTTTTTTCTTCCTCCTGAAAGCTTATGGGAACCTCACACATAGAGTTTATTTTACTCTTTTAATTGTTTGGCTCCATAAATGAAGGTACCTGGAATCAGTACTGAGTTACCACGGTGAAGTACTAGGTGACTTGTTCGTGTTTACAGTCTACTTCCTCAGAAAGAAATATTTGTGCATTAAGTAATAGCTCATCCCCAAAAAGAACTGTCATGAACAGTCATATAAGTAAAATACAGATGGGAGGGTTGGTCATTAGTGTTGGGGTTTTTTCATTATTTCCAAAAATTGTCTGTACATCTATAATTTTATGTTTTCAGTTTAAGAGGCTGTGCCAGAGAGGGAGATTACTTTAGTATTTAATACCTAAATCTTAACATCTTTATATTTTACTAGTAGCCCTGCGCACGAATCCATGCACCAGTAGCTCTCTGCGGGGCCGGCCACTCTGTGCCCACAGCCTGAGGCCCATCTGTGCTGGGGCGGGAACACTTGCCTCGTTGTTGTGGCAGTGAAGCAAGCATTCTGCCAGGCTGCTCACGCTGCCCACTCTCAGTGGCTGCTGTCCCTCCACTCCCCACCCCCGGGACCGGGAGACTCCGGCAGGGCTGAGAGGACTGGGCGCTGCTATCTTTGTGATGGAGTGATGATTGATTTGCATATTACCCTTTTATTATATAGGATGGCTTTTGTCGGAAGGACAAACAGAGAAGTCCGTTAATTTGGCCCTTTAATAACATTTTTAGAACCAAAGGAGGAAAGATTTTCTACAAAGATGTTGCAGGTATGACTAACTTCTATATATATAAAAGGCTAATATGCAAAGTGTGCCTTTGGGAGTGAGACCAGGAGACCAGGAGTTCACTCGTTCACTATGTCGTGCGCTGACCACCAGGGGGTGGCACGAAACATGGTGGGCAACCAACAATGCTGGCCAGGCACTGAGGGAGCAAGGGAAGGAGGTGGGGAACATGATCAGCCCTGATCGCTGGCCAGGCCTAGGGACGCTACCCATGCACAAATTTCATGCACTGGATCTCTAATCTTTTATTATAAGAACCTATGGCCAAAACCGGTTTGGCTCAGTGGATAGAGCGTCAGCCTGCGGACTGAAGGGGCCCGGGTTCAATTCTGGTCCAGGGCATGTACCTTAGTCGCGGGCACATCCCCAGTGGGGGGCGTGCAGGAGGCAGCTGATTGATGTCTCTCTCTCATTGGTGTTTCTAACCATCCCTCTCTTTTCCTCTCTGTGAAAAATCAATAATATTTTTTTTTTTTTAAAAAGAACCTATGGAGGCAGGAGGCCTTTGTAAAGAAATGAACTAATGGGATTGTGAAAGTATGTAGTGGGGGAGGGGAGTGAGGAAAAGGTTTCTTTGCTAGGATCCTTGAATAGACAGACACCTTACAGTTGTTTAATATTTGTGTAGTTCTCAAATCACATTGTAAAAGTTGTTATTTGAACCTACAGAGGAGACCTAAGAAGAGTGAGTGCCTCTGTAACCCGTTTATTTCATGTTGCCTCAGATGTAAAATTATATCTACCCCCGTTAAATTTGAGATGTCTCACAGTCGCTTCTGAATAATAAAAAAATTAAATGAAGTATTTATCCTTAACTAGAGCCATCAACATGCTATCAACATGGCCTTTCCAGACAAGGTGGTCTTTCCTAAAACAAACATGCTTTGGGTGAAAGGTCTAGGAAAAACACTGGTAGGCTGAGGAAGGAGGAATTTTGCCTCACGTACACAGTCCAACCAGGTTCATGGATTCGGTCCCAGGCCAGGGCGCATAACAAGAGGAAGCTTTGGTTTTAGGTAGCAATAGACTTGGCTCTCCAATGATAATTTACTGCAAATATCTCCCTCTTTCACATAAAGTGATTGATAGCAGAGTATTGATTATGACTCTGCAAATGTGCATCTACTCTTTTTCTTTATTTTTTTAAATATATTTTTATTGATTTTTAGAGATCGAGGAAGGGAGAGAGAGAGAAATAACGATCTGCTGCCTCCCACATATTCCCTACTGGGACTCGAGTCTATAACCCTGGCATGTGACCTGACCAGGAATAGAACAGACAACCTTTCTGTGCATAGGACCACACCTACCCAATTGAGCCGCACCGACTAGGACATGTATGCTCTTTTTCTAAATCAAAAGCCAAGAACAGCAAGCACTAACTGAAATGTTTCATAGTTTGTGTCTATTAGATTCTTTAAAAGTTTTACAGGAGCTTTCTCATTTCTTAGCCCAGGGTACAACCCCTTTCTCCTCTTTAGAAAAAAGAAAGAAAAGAGGGAATTTAAAAGCAGTTTATATAGGATTCTACTATGAGAAAATAATCAAGTCTTTTAATTGGGGGAGGAGGAGTACATGCCACAAGTTACAGCTTGATTGCAAGACTGAGCACTTTTTTATGTTTGGGTTTTAAAGTCTTTCCTTTGACACATCATTCTTTTATTTACTTAAGGGCCATTATGTTTTGTAAGGTAATCAGTGTTTTATGCCATTTATGAATTGTATCCACCCCCCACCACCACACACACTGTTAATAAGGGGAAGGATGAAACAAAGGTGTCAGGAGAATCATTATAATGTAACTTTAGTTAATATAGATGGAAAGAAACCTGAACTTGGTTAAGTGGGAATAAAGATTGAAGTGTTAATGCTACAGATATGATCTCTAGCCAAATAATTTTTTGCAAGTGATAGTGTGGACAGAATATATATATATATATATATATATATATATATATATATATATATATATATATATGAAATATGATGTGATAGAAAAGTGATAAAAATTATTCTTGGAAGTAATACTTCAACCTGCAGCAGAGATTAAGGAAAATTTAATATAGTTTTGGTTTTAATGAATTAAATTTTAAAAGGTTTGTGACTTTTATTCTGATACATGTTTTCTTAAATATGTAAAAAATTAAATGGACACTCATACATTTTTTTTAACTCCCCACCCAAGGATACGTTTTTATTAATTTTTTAGAGTGAGAAGAGAGAGAGAGAGAGAAACATTGATATGAGAGAGAAACATGGATCAGTTGCTCCCCACCCCAATTGGGGATAAACCCACAACTCAGGTATGTCCCCTAATTAGGAATTGAACCTCCAACCGTTTAGTGTATAGGACAGCACTCCAACCAACTGAGCCACCTGGCCAGGACAACAATTAGACTAGTCTTTCCTCTTAACTTATATATTCATTTATTTAGACTTCAGTTAAATAGACATATCTTTCACATGTCACTCTTGGTGTGTGCAAAATTCTATATTAAAACATTTTTAACTCGCCAAAACCGGTTTGGCTCAGTGGATAGAGCGTTGGTCTGCGGACTGAAGGGTCCCGGCTTCGATTCCGGTCAGGAGCATGTATCTTGATTGCGGGCACCTCCCCAGTAAGGGGGTGTGCAGAAGGCAGCTGATCGATCTCTCTCTCTCATCAATGTTTCTAACTCTCCCTCTCCCTTCCTCTCTGTAAAAAATCAATGAAATATATTTTTAAAAAAACATTTTTAACTCATTTTCTAGTCAAACCTGAGTTGTAAAGGAGGAGGCATTTTAAAGTATTTTCAAATTGCAGGAACTTCTAAAAGATCACAACTGGAAAAGGACTGTTGAGAACTTGTTGCTTTGAGAATTTAGAAAGAGTTCTAAAACTGGAACCAGAGAATTAGAGTTTAGTCAAAGCTCTGTCACTGATTTGCTCTCTGTCATTAAGCAATTTCCTTAACCTCTCTGTCCAGTTTCTCCTTGTAAAATGGTAGTGATGATAACCGCCCTCACCTACCTCACACAGTTGCTGTAAGACTAGGATGTTTGTGACAGTGCTTGAATTCTCCTAAAGAAAAACTAATTAGAAGTTTCAAGATAATATAATCCTATTGTATGAAGGTTCATTTATAGTTTGCCTCTATGAGAGTATCTTTAATGACCGTAGGTCATCAAACAGGTAAAACTTGGGCCTTATCCTGTTGTTTTCTCCCCTGCCAGATACTTGGCACATAGGCTGAATTTTCCTTACCGTAATCCTTGGAAAAAGCATAGCTTCAAAAACCAACTCCTTGTAGTGGTGCTACGGCAGCTGTAATTATATTGTGAGGTAGGTTAATGTGGTGAAACAATTAGTCAGAAATTAACTTTGCCTTTCCCTGAGGCATTTTTGCTGCATATTGCCATCAGAGGCTGCTATACAACCACATAGTTATTCCTTTGTTTCTAGGCAAATTTTTGGTACCTTGTTTTTGAGTAGGGGGTTAAGTTTTAAGAAGGAAAGTCTGCTTATTTCACTCATTACTTTGTAGCATTGAACCTTGCTTTCCAATCACAATGTATCTGTAAAAGTTGAAAAATAGCGAAAGTTTATTTTCTTCATTTTAGTTCAGTTCTAAACTTCAGACATAACAGGCAGCCTGTTATGTCTAACCCAGTTACCTTTATGGATCAAGGGCAGAACCTTACATTTTGATAGTCTTACCCGTTTCCAGGGGGATGTCTTGTTTCTAGGAAATAACAAAGGGCACATCACCACAGGCTGTGGAAGCAATTCCTTGTTGCAACAAACAAGTTTTTGGTTTTGTTTGTTTTTTTAAGAAAAAATAATGCATTTTAGGTACACAGGGTATGGAAACAGTCAACACTTATTTTTTTATCTCTATAGATGCTGGCCTCCCCTTGTTGTAGGCAGTTGGTGGTATCTGTCTTAGTTTTATAGAATAATTGGAACTGCAAGTACTGGAAGTAAACAGTTGCTGAGAGATTCATGCTTGGAAAATAATAAATCCATCTTGTTGAGTGAGACAGCTAAGAACGTTGACATATCAGGAATACTTTTAAACGATTTTTGCTGTAATTTGTAGCTTTAATGTCTCTCTTCAGTTACAGAGAGAGAAAGTATTACTGTACCTTGTGAATAAAGATCCTTCTTGATAGGCTCTGGGAAGCAGTGTGTGTATGTGGTTATATGTGCGTGCGTGTGTGTGTGTGTGTGTGTGTGTGTGTAAGCTGTGTTTATAACACTGTGTATTATATAAGTTTATATAGAAAAAAATAATGTTTCTTTAGTGTTTGGGGGACTAAAGTTGTAATATAACCATTCCAGTGTAATCTGACCACTCACTCTAGAGAACATTTATGTTGCACACAAATGCACACCCCTAAAGCATTGCTCACTGCTCCCACTGTAGATAACTGCTGCTTTTTTTAAAACCCAGGTAATGGAGGAGGAAATAGTACCTTTTTAAAGGGGCTCTTCTGAAAATAAAATGTAAATATAGGACATGTGGGGAGGGTGGGGCCCCCTGCAGATGTCCTACAGATGGACAAATAGCCTTTCAAATTTTCCTTTTTAACCATCTTGACCGTGTGTGCCTATTTGTATTGCAGATGTGAACTATTTTTGGGGGTCGATATGAGTATGTTTTGAAACTGAATTATTACATAAAATCAGAGTAACTTCTTTTTCCATACTCCTTTTCCACACTAACTGTTCTTGCCAAATATTTCTACTGATACCAAGTTTCAGCGTGGTTAAATGATGGGATTCTCCAACCTTCTTCATCTTTCCTACCCTGTCTTACACCTGGCCTGGCCTTATATATTTTGTTGGCTTTTCATAAGCAAGAACAATTTACTTAGTAATATAAAGACTTCAGAATTTCAAAATGTTTATAATTCCTTTGTTAGTGTTTGGTTACTCAGAAGAATCAGTTAAAACAATGGAGTGAGTCTGAGTTTGTATTATGCTATAGGACCAGATAAGATCTTGAATTATATTAAACTTGACTAGCACATGTATTAAAAGGGAATGTGGTGGGGGTGGGAGCAAGCTATGATATATATATGTAATCACTGTATAATTAGAAACACCAAATGCTGAATCTTATCACTGTGCACTTGGGAGCCAGGCTTTGGATTTGATTGTTATTTTAATTCCTTGAAAACTATATGTAATTATGATGAGCAGAAGGCAAATAAAGTTTTTAAACAAAAGTACTTTTTTGCTATTTAAAGTTTGGTAGTAAATTTTCTACTTTCATTTAATTTATCTTCCTCCAAAAAAAATTACAACAAAAAACTTAGAGTTGAGATTGAAAAGCTTAAAAAGGCCACTTTTTAAGCAGTTCAGTCACTTACAATATTGTGTTAAATTATAATTCTTTCGAAGCCAAACTGTCACTAAAATGTCCCGTGACAGCTCCACTCTTTTTCTGCCATTCTGCCTATTGGAAAAGTTCTATGTTGTATTTGTTTTTAATCCTTGATTTTAAAAAGAAATACTGGTTTTAATGTTGCTTAGCTTCAATTTGAAGTGTAACTTTCACTAATAACTGCAATAAAAAAAGCTTTGCTCCACGCTTTCTGTTGTGTAGTCATCATTACAGCTCTAGGTAAAGGGAACCTGTGTGATACGATGGAAAGAAGTCAGGCTTTACGGGTCATGAAGTCGGGCTCCAACCTGGATTGTATGACACTCAGGGCAAGTTCCTTGATGCTATCTGCAAGAAGATAACAGTAAGGTTGTTGGGACATTAAATGAGATAATATACAGAAAGTACCTAATAAGGCTGGGCATGTGGACTGAGCTCAGGTTTGTTTTGTTTGTTTGCTTGCTTGCTTGCTTTTGTTTTTTAGATATATTTTGTTGTTTTTTTACAGAGGAAAGGAAAGGGATAGAAAGTCAGAAACATCAATGAGAGAGAAACATCGATCAGCTGCCTCCTGCACACCCCCCACTGGGGCAGACTGTCTCCACAAAGTACATGCCCTTGACCGGAATCAAACCTGGGACCTTTCAGTCCGCAGGCCAATGCTCTATCCACTGAGCCAAACTGGTTTCGGCCCGAGCTCAGGTTTTAAAGAGGTTCTCCCCCACTCTATTTGTCCTTAAATAAAAACACTGGGTGGAGTGAAAAGAAGGAGAGGCGAGAAGTCAGGCAGTAGAAGAATTTAAGACAGGGAAAAACTGATACGACTTGAGGTTGCAAGAAAACACTGGACTAAAATTTTGGGAATCAGCTCTCAACTATCATAACTATATAATTTTAGGTGTATCGTTTCATTGTACAATTGAAGTTACTGAACTAAAATCAGGGGTGTCAAGTTGGCAGGCCAATTTTGGCCTATGAAAAATTTTTGGTGTTTAAAATATTTTTACTAGTTGCTAACATTTTAAAAATCAGGAGACCTCATAAAAATTCAGATGGCCAAGACCAGGTTGGTTCAGTGGATAGAGCATTGGCCTGCAGACTGAAAGGTCCCAGGTTCGATTCCGGTCAAGAGCATGTACCTTGCTTGCAGGCACATCTCCACTGTGGGGCGTGCAGAAGGCGGCTGATCGATGTCTCTCTCTCATTGATGTTTCTGACTTTCTCTCTCTCTCCCTTCCTCTCTGTAAAAAAGCAATAAAATATATTTTAAAAAATTCAGATGTCTTCCCTCAAAAAGTGAGGAGACTCAGCAACTTCACGTTATTTCTTCCTTCATCGCTGCCATCAGGGGAAGCTGCTCAGTAATAGTTGACCCCTTTGGATGGGGCAGACTGTCTCCACAGCCCCACCACTCTTTGCCCAGCCTGCACTGTCGTTTTTCCTTTGCTCTAACTGGACTCAAACTGAGGTGTGGCCTCCAACCAATGCAAGAATGCCTCTGAGGATGTGCTCCTTACCCAGGGGTAACTACTTTGAAGGAGTTCAGCCTGAATGTTAAAAACTTGTTCCCACCCTGGCCGGGTGGCTCAGTTGTTGGAGTGTTGCCCCTTACACCAAAAGATTGAGAGTTCGATTTCCAGTGAGGGTACATACATAGGTTACAGGTTTGATCCCCAGTTGGGACCCATACAGGAGGCAACTGATCAATGTTTCTCACATCAATGTTTTTCTCTCCCTCTCTCTCTAACATCAGTAAACATATCCTCGGGTGACGTTAAAACATTTTTAAAATTTTGTTTTTTCATAATTTCTATTTACCCTATTAATGTTCTCTAGAACATCAGAGAATTCAATCTCATCCCTTCATGCTGTTATGTATTCCCCATCCCACGAACCTCCCAGCATCCCCAGAGTCTATAAAGCTAACAGCATAATTGTGTTCCTCTGACTAATGCTAAAGAAGCACTAGTTAGCTTACTAACAAATGCTAATGTGTGTTTTTTAAACCATGTGTTGAGTTGATAAGTGACAAATTGAAGAGGATCATTCTACTGCCAGACTGCCCAGATAAGCTACACTAGTATAGAAAAATTCAAGTCAGTATTTATGCCCACATTCATACAGTTACATGGGAGAAATATGTGTGATGTTCACATAAGGCTATGCTCTGAAAAATTTAGTGCCAGGAGAGAGTAATACCAGAAATTACTACAATTATCTGGGCAGACCATAATTAACCCATTCCTCTAATTCAGCGGTTCTCAACCTGTGGGTCGTGACCCCTTTGGGGGTCGAACAACACTTTCTCACAGGGGTCGCCTAAGACCATTGGAAAACACAGATATGACTCATAACAGTTGCAAAATTACAGTTATGAAGTAGCAACAAAAAATTTTATGATTGGGGGTCACCACAACATGAGGGACGGTATTAAAGGGTCGCGGCATTAGAAAGATTGAGAACCACTGCTCTAATTGATTTGATTAACATGTGCTGGACTGGCCAGGGTAAATCACCAATTATATTAGAGCTGAACTGCTTGAAACTCTTTTTAAAAAAATGATTGATTTGAGAGAGAGAAACATCAATTTATTGTTCCACTTATTTATGCATTCATTGGTTGATTTTTGTATGTGCCTTGACCAGAGACTGAACCCACAACCTTGGTATATCAGGATGATGTTCTAACCAATTGAGTTACCCAACCAGGGTATTGAAACGTCTTCAGAAAAGGGTGCTCGGAGCACCACACTTAAACATACAAAAATGGGATGGCAGACTAAGGTGAAGTTCTAAGGTGGGTTTGGGGGGCGGGGGTTAGAAAAGTGGCCATACATGTTTCCATGGTCTTCATGTTTCAGTTGCTTTATCATTTGACAAATCCCTCTTGGTTGCTAAGGCTTGCATACCTTACACATGTTTTCAGGAAATTTAATTAAGTTAATCCATCAATGGCAAGTAAGGATGTGATCATTTTTGTAATATTTGATAAAATGTTTTTATTGAAAAGGGGCCTGAAATATTTAGTTTTATCTTAGAATAAAAATGATTGTTTTCCTATGTTCTCTTACTTTTGTTGCTTCTACAATTTCCACAGTCTATAAAGATTTCTGCG